>PVKU01012130.1:0-37858 GCA_004027475.1 Anoura caudifer | reverse complement strand
GATTATGCTATTATGATTATCCCAATTTTTCCTCCTCTGCCCCCTCCACCCAGCACCTCCCATTCCCTTAGGCCACAGACAGCAAACCCAAAGCCCTCATGCAGAATCCGACCCTCCACCTTGTTTTATCCAACCAGCACCTTCATTCTACCCTGAGTCTGCGTTGAGCTCCTTGCCCCTAGTTAAGGAGTAATTACATATATATACAGTCCTAAAATTACTTTCAGACAACCTCGAGGTTGAAGTCAACCTCGAGGCTGATGTAGCCCCTGATAAAAATGAGTTTTACAGCCCTGCCTTAGGCAATCCCCACACCATTGTTCCTTTCCAGGGGTCATGCATAGGTTCTTTGACTACTCCATTTACTGTACTGTATTTTACACCCCCATGGCTATTTTTTAACTATGTATTTGTACTTCTTAATCCCCTGACCTCTTCACCCATTCCCCTACACTCTCCATATCCATGATTCTGTCTCTGTTCTTCTTGTTTGCCTAGTTTGCTTTTTAGATTCAATTGTTGAGAGATATGTATTTGTTGCCACTGCCATTTAATTGTTCATAGGTTTGATATACACATTGGCTAACAAGTGTAGTATAATAATGCTGGTTCAGTAAAAAGAACTATATATTTGAAGTTATCAGTGTTAAGTATAAAAATATATATTTTAAAAATTCTACTTGGGTATGTTCTTCCTAAACTTTAGATGAATAAGCAAGCATTTTATATATATTAGGTGTTTAAGATTATAAAAACATAAATGTGCATTATGCACATTTAGTCATTATTCTGAATAACTTCATTTAAACACAGTTATGTTTTATAATATATCAGGTTAAGGACAGTTATCAAGGACTTTTTAGTTACTTAAAACCTTAGACATAGGCTACATTACGTATGTAAGGTATGCCTGACATGTTTGTGTATGTATGTATGTGTGTGTGTGATATTTTTTTAATTTGCCCAAAGGCAGAGATTATGTGTCTCATAAGAATAATTTTTAGTGTTTCAGGTGAATTTACTGTGCCTTAATTTAAGAAAACCATCTTCTTACTTTAAAATTGAGGGTTTTTGTTTGTTATTTTTGTTTTAACAATCAGATTATCTTATATACGTATTTAGTTTAAAACTATTTTATTGTCACTATAATAAATAAGTAGACCTAGTATTGTTTTTCAGTGACCCATGATTCTTTTTGACTATTTTTGCTAAATTTATTGTGGATGACATTGATTTATAAAACTAGTAGGTTTCAAGTGTTCAATATTGTGATAGATCAGCTATATATTGCATTGTCTGGACATCACCTGAAGTCAAATCTTCTTCCATCAACAATGTTCAAACCTCCAGGCAACTTTTGACTTTTTGCCTTTCCAAAGTCCAATCCTGAATAATTTTTTCACACATAAAACTAAGGTTAGTATTTCCCAATGAGCCCTGGACAATCACAAATGATCGATCCATTCACCTTATAAAAAGAAAGGTACTAAAAATAATTAGGTTTGTTTAACATTATATGTAATGCATCAGAAGTGTTTCCAATAAAAAATGCTCAGCCTTCCCTAATTAAATTTTTATGAGTACTGTTTGCAGTATTTTAATATAAACATTAAAAAACATATAGCATACCTCAGTTTTTTAACAATGCTGTTAATGTCCATATGTTTTGATTTATCAGAGTTTTGATTTGTTCTATCAGATATTAAATAACTGGTATTATTACTTATAATTTAAAATATTAAAAATGCTAACTTGGTCACAATTTATTTCTTTAAAACCATTATATTCTAAACTAGTGATTTTTTAATTTGTTTAATTTTATTTATTTATTTTTAGAGAGAGGGGAAGGCAGGATAAAGAGTGGGAGAGAAACATCAGTGGTGTGCCTCTCACGCACCTCCTACTGGATACCTGGCCTGCAACCCAGGCATGTGCCCTGACTGGGAATCGAACCAGCAACTCTTTGGTTCAAAGGCCATCACTCAATCCACTGAGCCACACCAGCCAGGGCTAGACTAATGATTTTCAATTGGGAATTCATATCCATCAGGTATGAGTTTTATTAATATATGTATTTAAGATACTTTATTCAGTTTCTATTAGATTTTATTCAATATCCTAAATCTTAAATATGTTTTTATAATTACATGAATGTTCTCTCACTGCCTTAAAACTATCCCTTATAACAGAACCACTGCCATTATTGTTAAGTTTTTATCAGAACAGATATCTCCCAATTGAGGAATTCCCCCACTGGTAAAGTCATTCAAAGAAGCCAACAATTCTTTCTTATTCTCCCAAATTATGTTATCCTTTTCATCCTCATTCATCTGAAATAATAGAGAGAGCTATTAGATCACAGGTGGCAAACACAAGGCCCCCAGGCTGAATCTGGCCCTCCACCTTGTTTTATCCAGCTCAGCCCCTTGTTTCTACCCCAGGGCAGCACCCAGTTCTCATTTAACTGTTAGGGAGTAGTTACATTTATACAGTCCTAAAATTACATTCTGCCCTTTGAAGGCAACTGGGAGGCTGATGTGGCCCCCAGTGAAAATGAGTTTGATACCCCTGTACTAGATTATTAAAATTAAGACTTTCTAAATTGACGAGAAAAACTTGATGTTGCCTATGACCTTAGATTTTGACATCAGTTTTCCCTAAGGTATGCTTGCTTTTCATTCCACTCTCTCTGGGTTGGACCAACTTCCCCTCAGAAAACAATAACTGCATAACCCATAGATATTTCCTATTTCCTGGGATCTCAAATATTTTGAACTGCTCAGTTCAGATATTCTAAGATACCACAAAAAACTGATTAATTATGAACACACTTACCATGAAGAGATGAGGCTGTTTTTCCTCTCCTATTAGAGATTTCATTCTCTGGAAACAACTTGCTGGAACACAAATTTAAAAACCCATTAGAAGTGCCCTTACATATTATACTTCTTACTGCTAGTACTGCTCCCAAACCTAGAGGGTCCTAATCTATATTCATGTCTCTCAACTAAAAAGATATAAAAGCTACTTGAATTAAATTCTGCCTCAGTTGGAAACCTGAAACCAAGGTTTTGTTGAGAGTCCTAAGAAAGCAGACACCATGAAGTTGACAGCTTTCTGGAGAAATTTGCACCAAGCAGGCAATACCATTAGATGGTTATCTTCAGTTCAAGACATTGAAATAAGAACCCACAAATTCTCTGTCTACTTCCAATTCTCACCATTTTATTGTCCTTTGTTAAATCTTATTTCATCTCTGTTCCTTTAAACATCACCTTTGCTATCCACATAAATCCCTCCATTACAGCTACAGCTTTCTATAATGGGCTTTAGTTTGTATTATCTTCTCTTTTCCTTTGTCCAACTTGTTCTTCCTGTATTAATTCCCCCAGACCTATAAGGACCCAAAGATCTCCTTCATTAAACTCACAGCACGATCTTACAATTATACTATTGATGGCTGATCATGTATTCCATTGTTTTGAAGTCCTCTACTTTACGCCAAATTTCTATATGTCTCAGAAGATTCTCAAGTTACTACTTAAAGATACTTTAGCTTTTCTCTCTATACTTCCAAAGAAATGTACCTCAATTTCAATTATTTCCCCCAAAGTTGGGGGTGCTCATATGAACTTCCAAATACAAATCCATGAGATAGTTTCATAAACCCTAGATAACCCTTATGAGATATGTTTTATTTGTGGTAGCTGTGTCTATTAGTGTCTGCCTGCACTCCTCAATTTCTGAATAGAGAGGGAAAAATTTGAACCTGCAGAGACAGAGAGGCTTCCTGTTCCGAGTCCACATCTAAGTCTCTTTTTCCTGTTCCATCTGCCTACCTCAAGTCTTTGTGTGAAAGAGAAGAGTCTTGGCTTATAGAGTCAAAAGTTTCCTGGAGTGCTCCATTCGCAATAGCTGGATTTGTCTTGCTTTTTCTGCTGGTCTACCTCTGTAGTTTCTGGAGGAAATGGAAATTTCACATTTGGTATGGAGGTGTATCATTTTACTTGGACATTTGTTTTTGGTGCAGCTTCTAATTCTACCTTGTCTGTAGTGTTATATCCATTTCATATTGCTAGAGGGATTCTCATTTCAGGGATGACTAATCCTTCCTATTTGAAATTCTCATTTTTCTTGTTTGCATAGCACTAAAATGTACTGTTTTCCTACTTTCTTCAAAACAACCTTTCTTTTCCTTTTTGGATCATCTTTTGCCCAATATTTAAATATAAATATTCCAGAAAACATGGGTTTTGTCTCTTTTCTGTAATTATGCTATATTTTATCTCTTGATTGACCACATTATTTTCCATAGTTTTTAAGTATTATCACAATTTGTAATAAATTAGAATTTTTCTGGTCCCCAGCATTATTTTTATAGTTTATTGTTGGAAATAGTTAATGAATGTGCCAAGGATTTGACAAAATCAATACAAGGGTGGGCAAAAGTAGATTGATAAAGAACTCCGTGACAAGAGTGCTTGAATGCAGCAAGTAGACAAGAAGAATGTGTAAATAATGAAGGCTGGTAATTTGAGTGCTTACAAGAGTGTATCTAAGTACACTGTGCCATTGTGAAATTATTTTGAGTTAATCAAACTATTGTAATAATCATAACCTGCGTGTCTCTTCCATATGAACAACTGTAAACCTACTTTTGCCCACCCCTGTTGGCTTAAACTTTTTCTCAGTAACTATGCTGCTTCTGGTATTTCTTCTTATATTTCCTAAATAATAAGCCTAGATAATGTTCTTTGTCTTTCAATTGCTGCTTTTAATAATCCTCCACTTAAATTTATTAACTTGAACAAATCAGATAATCATTGCCATGCTCAGAGAACTGCTGCAATATCCTTTCAGCTGCTCTTCTTATATCCACTTTCTTCATTATGTAATTCTTCCTCCATCCTGCCACCTCAATTAAGCAATGAAAACATCTTCTCATTGAAACTATACTAATCCCAAATGCCCCAACATACCTCAGCTCTCCTTGTCTTTACACTCTATTCAAATTATTTATTTCTGGTCATTTTATAATTTATATTATATATATTATATATATAATTATATTATATATAATTCTATGCATTTTATAAACCTATGCTCAAGTCCCAATTTAAATCTTGTTTTTTAATATCTACAAACTTTCCATAATAGCCCAAACTGGACTATATTACTATATTTCACTTATATTTTCACATATTATATGGTAAACAGCAAGTCTTAGTTACTGTGCATGCTCCTATTGTGTCACTTATAGGAGACCACTCCGCATGATGTGGGCCCAGACAGGACCCGCACCCATGGATGGGTTCTCCAGTGGGGAATCAGGCCTGCATTGGTACCCAGGCTGCTTTGAGACTTGCTTTTGCTAAAACTCCCTCATCCTGAATTGAGACCTCAAGTGCTTACTGTAACTTCCTAAAATCCATGCTAAACCTTCCAAGGATGAGTGTAACCAGTTCAACTACTCTTCCCTTTGCATTTACAAATATCCTTCTGTGATGTGATTAGCAGCATCATCTCCTTTGTTTTCTGTAAAATGTAACCACCTAAAGTGAACCTGTGCATAATAAGTGAGGGCCATCATGTAATGTGCTGGGAAAAGCAATAAAGGCCAGTCAAGGTAAGGGCTGAGGCTTTTTCTCCTCTTGAGAGAGAAACTATGCCATCCCTTTTCCTCCACAGGACTCGGTAGTCCATGTGAATTTCTCATGCCTCATCCACAATGTGGCGGGCCACACAAGATAGCGTCCACATCAGTCACTTAACAAGAGAAATCTTAGATTTATATATCTCTATCATAATATCATAGCATAGAGGTCTTATTCAGGCTTGTATTCAAATCATTCTAGCACATGCTTGTATAAAAATACAGTAAATCATTAGTTTTTAAAATTTTATAGTGGGTATCTTTAAATACATGATGGCAACTTAACTATATTAGGAATTATAACAATTTTATTTCTTTCCCCAAATTCCTATCTAAGTGTCAACTTTTCATACAAATGGTACATAAACAATTTGATAAAATTTAGATCAAGAAAGAAATAAGGAAATCTATTATTTTTTTCATTCTAGAAGGTAAATCTCTTTTTAATTAAAGTATAGTTCACATACTATATTGTATTAGTTTCAGATTAGTTTCAACATAGTGACTTGACATTTATTTTCTTATAAAGTGATCAGCATGAGAAGTCTAGTAACCATCTATTATCATACAAAGTTATTGCAATATTATTGACTGGATACAAAAATAATTTATCATTAAATTTTTTATTGCATGTGTATTAGTATAGATGAACATGATATATAACTCATAAGGAACAAACAGACAATTGCAATTCTTTTTTTAAAGAACACATTTCTTACTGACTTTTAAGACAGAGTCTACCAAATAAAAGCATTCCTACGTAGGTACTTCTCCCTCTCTCATTGTTTCCCTGGTTTGTTTACATATATCATATCAAGAGTTACAAAATGATTTTAACTTGCATTCTTCCTTAAAATAAATATCCTGGGGATTGTTCTGTATCAATAAATAAAGAGCTAAATTTATTTTAATAACATAATGATATTACATTTTAAATCTATGTATTTATCATAATTTATCTATGATATGCTGGACATATCTATGTATCTATGCCTTATGCTGGACTTATGGATTTTAATAAAATTCAATATTGCAAATAGCAATGCACTGACTATTCCCTCAAGACTGTGTATGGCCTGAAGCTTCACCCTTCTTTCATATTTACAGTTCATCGTGCCTCTGTCTTGGGGATGCTGGCAAAAGACATGAGACTCATAGGTTAAAGACATTACTTACAGCAGTAGCGGTAGCCAGTATTAGTATTTGTACTAATTGCTAGTGCTCCAGCTCACACAGGGTAATAATGTAAAGGGGGCCAGGTGACACCTGCAAACTGTGGAGGGTGTTACAAAAGAAGAACCCTGAGTTTACAAAAAAACACAGTCTACCTAAATTTTGCCCCAGAGAGAATCATTGTTTTGATTATACTGAAGAGTGAACAAAACTGATGTTTGTTCTGGAGGAAATATTATCTCTATTTTCCAAAACTATTCACTATACAAAATTTCTTGAAGAGGTAGTCTGGAAGAAAAGACTGTCAGTTACTCTGAATGCAATACATGTGGAAATGGGAAAAACCTATGAAGGACTGTCCCCCAATACGCCATATATGCCTTTTTAACTGAGGCATACATTTCCAGTAATAAAATTGCTGAGTTGCATTTACATATGTTTAATTTAGAAAGATATTTTCAAATTCTTTATTTTTATTTTTTTCATCACTATTTATCCTGCCTATACCCAGTTCCACCTCCACCCCCCACACACCATTAGCACATTGTTGTCCATGTCCATGAGTTTCTCTCTCTCTCTCTTTTCTTTATTGGTCAATAGCAATGTACAGTGTCCACTCTCATCAGCAATAATAAAGACTATTTGTTTCATGACACTTACTTAAATTCAGGGATTTATGAAACTTTTTTAAAAATAGACATATTTAACAAATAACTTTATATTAGTTTAAGGTGCATAATATAATGATTTCATTTTTGCATATATCATGACATAATTACTATAATAAGTATAGTTAACATCTAAAACCAACACATAATTATTTTTCATGTGATAAAATTCTAAGATTTATTGTTTTATCAACTTACAAATATACAATACATGATTGTTAACTTTGGTCCCCATGCTGTACATTATAAGAGCCTCATGACTTATTTTATAGCTGGAACCTTGTATTTTTTGACTTCATCCATTTCACCCACCCCCATCCCACCTAAGGCAAAAAATCAATCTGTTCTTTGTATCTAGGAATTTTTCCTTTTTAATTCCACATATAATTGTGGTCATAAAGTAATTGTCTATGTTTCATTTATTTTGCTTAGCATAATGCCTTCAGGGTCCATTCATGTTGTCTTACAGGGCAAGATTTTATTTTTTTTATGACTTGATTAATTGTGTGTTTTTGTGTATGGTCTGATGGTCTGTTCAGAAATAGTCCAGCCCTTGTTAATATAGAAAGAACAGTTTGTGCAACATCAATGAAACCTAACAGCCAAGGAGAGAGGACTGGAATGTGCATGTGTAAACAATGATGATTTCACTGTACTAGTTAGTGGGAGGTGGTAGATACTATTGAGTGAGCATTAGTACTGTGTGGCCATCACATTCAAAATGACTTAATTTCATTGCAGACCCATTTACTGTTTAATAGTACATTGTTCTGCTTCCATGTCTTTGTGTATTTTTCAGTGTTCTTCTGATTGATTACTAGTTCCATAGTGTTGCAGTCACAAAAAGTACTTGATATGATTTCAATCTTCTTAGATTTATTGAGAATTGTTTTTTGTCCTATCATGTGGTCTACTCTAAAAATATGTCCCATATGCATCTGACAAGTATGTATATTCTGCTGCTTTGGGGTGAAATGCTCTGAGGATATTAATTAAATCTATTTGATCTAGTGTGGCATTTAAGGCTACTGTCTCCTTGTTGGTTTTCTGTCTGGAAGATCTATCCAATGAAGTCAATGTGGTGTTAAAATTCCCAATTGTGACTGTATTTCTGTTGCTCTCTCCCTTTATTTCCATCAACATTGGCTTTACATGTTTAGGTGCTGCTATATTGGTGCATAAATGTTTATGAGAGATATATCCTCTTGTTGAATTTTTCCCTTTATCATTATGTAGTGTCCTTCTGCGTCTCTTACTATAGCCTAGGTTTTAATGTCTATTTTGTTGGATATTACCCCAGTTTTCTTCCTTTCTATTTCCATGAAATAACTTTTTTTAACCCTTTACTTTTAGTTTGTGTGTATCTATTGATCTGATGTGGGACTCAGCCTATCTCAGACACTGCCTTTGACTGGCCCTGGTCTACCAGCAATCCATAGCCTGTGTCTCTCTCTGCTGGGCCAGGGTGCATGCAGAAAGAACCAGACTGTGCATCAAGCCTTACTTAATTGGCACTGGTCCTAAGGGAGGGTCAATTAAAGTCTCAGAGCTCCCAGAGATCCACCTTAGGTGTTAAACTTAATCACTGAAATAACCTCCAGCTGTACTCTGCAGCCAGACTAATCTTTATAGGGTAGAAAGAGTAATTCCTGTGGGTAGGACCATTGCTTCCTATCAGGCTGATGACACTTGGAGGGGACGGCTCTGCCTGAGAAAGATGGCCTCTGCAGTATATGAAATGATTTGGCATAGGCATCCTGGCTACTGTCCTTTATTATTTGCAAAGGGGTTTATGTCCTTCTTAGCTTGCCTAAACTTTTTTTCAAAAATATTAACTTTTATCAAAAGATTTTTCATGAATTTTGAATTTTATCAAATGGTTCTGCTGTATCTGTTGGGATGATTGTATACTTTTCCTTGTTATATTGAATGTATAGTGAAATAAATTGATTGATTTTCAAATGTCAGACCAAAATGAATTTATGAGATAAAACTTATTTGGTAAGGCTTTATTATATGTATTATTTTATTTATTATGGATTTCTTGGCTCAAATTTTGTTAAGAATGCACAGTAAGTCCCCACTTAACATTGTGGATAGGTTCTTGGAACTGTAGCAAAATGTCATATAACAAAACCAATTTCACTATAATTCATATAAACAAAAGTTAAATTTCTGCATCTCATTAACATTATTCCTGAAATGACATTGAATGAAACATCATTATTCAAGGACCTGCTATATGTATCTGTATTCATAGAGAATACTTGTGTAATAGTTTTATTTGTAATGTCTGTATCTAACTTTGATGTTAGGATAATGCTTATCTCATAGTATAAATTGAGTAGTTTTTTTATCCTTTATTTTCTTGTAAAACTGACATTTAATTCTTTCTTAAAAATTTATAAAATTCACCAGGAAATCTATGTGGGCATAGACTTTTGCTTTTTAGGAAACTATTTAATAGAAATTCAGTGCATTAATAGATGCAGAACTATTCTTGTTATTCTCAGTGGAGTTTCAGTATCTTTCAAAAATGAATTAAACATACTGGCATGAAGTTATTCCTAATACCCCCTTAATTTTATTTTAAAGTTCTAAGGATTTCTATTCTAAATAGTCCCACTGCAGTTTTTGAAACCATGACCTAGTGTCAGGCTTCTACGCTTCCTGGTGGTTCATATGCCTGATCCTTTCTGGTGATTTCTCCATGGTCTTGGAGAGTTTTCTCAGGAGTGGGCAGTTATGTACTCATCTAAAGACCAAAGAAGGACACTTTTCACATATCTAGAGCTGCCTCTATTTATGTACAGCTTTTATCCACTAATCTGCTCTGGGAATTTTACAACTTGGCTACCATAAACTCTGAACATGGTCTCTTCTACTCTGATTTTTCTGTCTGAGTATCCCTTCCCTGTATCAGAGTCTGAAAATCGCTTCATGTAGTGACCTGGGGCTATTGTAGGGATTACTTCATTTGTCTGCCCTCTCTCAGAATAACTAGCCCTTGTTGCCTGATGTCCAAAGTCTTGAAATATATATTTATATCCTGTCCCTTCATTACAACTGGAAGAGATTTAAATGTCATATTTTTAAAGAGAAACAAGTAGAGGAAAGTGGAATCTGCTCTCTCCTACCTCGCCGCCATCTTCTTCCTCCAGTTGTGGAGAAAAGGGGACCCTAGTGCACTGTTGGTGGGATTGCAGACTGGTACAACCACTATGGAAAGCAATATGGAATTTTCTCAGAAAACTAAAAATGGATCTGCCTTTTGATCCAGCAATTCCACTGCTAGGATTATATCCTTAGAATCCTGAAACACCAGTCCAAAAAGAACCTATGCACCCCAATTTCAGAGCAGCACAATTTACAATAGCCAAGTGTTGGAAGCAATCTAAGTTCCCATTAGTAAATGAATGGATCAAGAAACTATGGTACATTTACACAATGGAATTCTATGCAGCAGAAAGAAAGAAGGAACTCCTACCCTTTGCAACAGCATGGATGGAACTGGAGAGCATTATGCTAAGTGAAATAAGCCAGGAGGTAAAAGACAAATACCATATGATCTTTGTTGTTTACATTCCTGTTAAAGGAATGTAAACAACAAAACAAACAAACAACCAAAATATAACCAAAGAAACTGAAATTGAGAACAGGCTGACAGTAACCAAAAGGGAGAGGGGAAGAAATTTCAGGGGGAAAGGGGAAGGATTTACAGGAACAAATATAAAGGACACATGGACAAAAACGGGGGGGGGGTTTGGAAATGGAAGGGATGTGGGGAGGGCTGGGGTGTGGGCTGGGATGGGAGTAAAAGACAGAAAACTGTACTTGAACAACAATTAAAATAAAAAAATAAATTAAAAGGCAAAGAAAGAGAGAAACAAGTAAAGTGAGGCAGACTAAGATGAAAGGTGCTTGTAGAAATGTACTTGAGTACATGAAAAACTATCTACATCTCTTTTTTTCATGTTCTTAGGTCCCTCTTTCTGTTCACATTGGTTTTCACATTTAATTTAGTTAGTTGGTTTGGTGTTTTTATTTGTTTTGACTAGGATATAAAACCTAACTCAAAAATAAATGCTATCACATAGAGGAGAGAAAAAAGTAGTTTAAAACATCTTACATTAATTGAGGAAAAATGCATCTTTCAATCAAGAAAAATATAATTCTATTTAATATATAATGGGACAGTTTAATAGCAAATTTCAAAGCTTGCTGGCAATATAGAAGACTACTTGGTTCACTGATTTATATTTTATTTCAGTAAAGGAGAAAAGTACAGATGCTTTGGACCTTAGTTCAGAGCTCAATTAACTTTGAAAGATTTGAAAGTAATTTCCAAGGCCATACAAGTATCTAATGAATCAAGTGTCAAGGGAGGTGAAAGAGCTTGAGCAAGAGATAATAATAAACCTCCCCCTTTTTGACCCACAAATCATGGATGACTTTCTGTAGCTTGATAAGTAGGACAACACATTTTTCATGCTCAAGATGAAGTAAATCAAATAAATATACAGAAAATAAAGGCATTCTTTACAGAATAAATGAACAAGCTTTAAGTATACTAAATTTTGAATAATTAAAATTACTATCTATCTACAGTTTTGCTCTGACATTTCTTTAAATCTTCTTAGAACACAAAATTATTTGCTGAGAGATCTTCAATGCCCAGATTTTGTCTGTTTGTTTTTTGTTTTGGTCAGTCTACCTCCTTCTAGAACATATAAATGTGTCAAAAATACCTATTTTTATTATTTTGATGCTCTATTAGATGACTTGACACTGAAATCCTTAGAGTCATTTGAATAAATAACTCTTGCGTTCTATGTGTCCTCTCTTTTCTGCTTAGTTTTTACTATTATCTTTTACAGTATTATTTGAAAATAATAAAAAAATAGCTTCTCTTACCCTATAATATTATACCATCCTGGTATGAAATCTCTTGGATTCCTATATTACATTTTTTTGTTTTATTTAAAATTTATTATGCTATAATTTTTATATCATATGTTGTACTAGATTATATAATAATAAATTATTTTTAAACTCTTATATAGTGCATTAGTTAATATGATAACTGTCAGCCAAAATTAAATAAACATTTTGAAATTGACTATGGGATGGGCAGAGGAGTGTGAAGGGGGAAAAATTGGGATAACTATAATAGAATGACAATAAAAATGACTTAAAAAGTAGTGTAATAAAAATAAGCAGGTTTTTTTCCCCAGAATAATACATTAGGTTGAATTAATCAAAGTTAGATTAAAATATATTTAAGACCAAAATCCTCCATATATTTTAAACCTTATTCAGGAATAATCATATATACCTCTGAGTAATTAACAATGAGAATTCAATAATTCCTTTCAAAATAGAAATATTGATGAGTTGGAAGAATGATACAAACCATGTTACACATTTATCTTTTTTTTTTACAGATTTCACTTTGCAAATTCAGTCCTACATCGTCATTATTGCTAGCATGTCTTCTTCATAAGTTACCATCCAAATGCGTAACATTTAAGCACAAAAGAATGGAAAGAATATAACTCATCAGTATGACATCTCAGGTAGCCATATACAATTTATTTTCACAGTTCAAATATTCTAGACCCAAGTTATTTATTACCTTGCCTTTAATATGATATATATATATATTTTTTTTTTTTTTTGCATACACGTAGTTCCAAGATTGCTAAAATTACTTTTTTTCTCATTTTGTCTGAATTGGAGCTAAACTAATCTCTACATTTTTAAGAACTCTTATAGATTAGAGAATTTTCCTGAACATATAATGTGAAGCCAAATTTCCTTTGAAACTCTGTTTTTCTCTCAGGTTTCACTTTATCTGCATACCTAGGTATATCTTTAGTTATTTATGTATTACTTAGCTTAAATAACATAAGTTGTAAACTGTGTTTACGTGGTGTTGTGTTATCTTTCAGTCACTTAGTCACATTAAAAATCAACCTCTTTATTAATATATAATAATTCAAAGAAATTGCAAATTGGCTTCCACAAAACATACACAAAATTTCCATCATCCAATAAAGTGTAAACATATATAGAAATAAAGAATGTAGTTACAATAATAAAAAAATTATAAATTAAATGTTTTTGTAGTTTCCTTTAAAATAAAGAATATATAGAATAAATAAACTAGAATTTTGCTTTTTTGAAGATATTTTATTTTGGGGAAATAAAAAATAAAATCTGTGATAGTAATGTTAAAGAAAACTTGGTACTTAAATTTTATTAGATTTGTCGAACTAGAAACATCATTGAAGTGAATCAATTAAAATAGGTTTTAATACAACAATTTAGAGACATTCTGTAATTACATATATTTTCAATAAAACTTCCTTTAAGATGTATTTTCAGATGAGAACTCAAAGATTATTTCAGCAGTAGAGGCCCATTCTCCTCATTAACATTCATTAAACATCAGTTATTAAAAATTCTAGCTTGATCTTACTATCCTGCAATTTAATTCACAAATATAAAATTTTCTCACATTTGAAGAACTGTATGTATGAAATCTTACCTTCTGTAAGCAGTGGCTTATCATATGAATGGCCTTTGGGATTTATTAAAGTAATAATCTATTCATTGGTTGATGATTATACATAAAGGTTAGTATTAGTTATTCATGTATATAAATGCAAGAATAACATTAATTATCACTGTTCTATGTCTTTTATTGAACTGGTAGATAAATACACTGAGAGTGAACTTAAACAAAATGCCATAACTATATTGGTAAAAGGAAATTTGGCCACATGGCCTTAGTAGTAAATTACTGTATGTTTAATTTAAAGACCCAAATTGAATCTTTGACATGCTTGACTGCTAGTCATATTTTATGCAGATAAACCCAATAGCCTTTTGTCAAGGCTTGGGTTGTAAATAAAAAAGGCACTGATTTTATAATATTGACATCCATGGTCAGTACCTCCACATTTCTCTCAATTTCTAGAAAACATGTTTATTAAAAATGTGTAATGCAGTTCCAAGGTAAACAAAAAAATGTGTAATATAGCATAATCACATTGGAAAACAGCATTTACTTAAGATTATGAAAACTAATGTTTATCTCTGCCTGCACTGTGCATTGTTCAATCACTTTTTGATCTCTCCATTTGACCTCATCGAGCACTCCATTTTATCTCTGATATTGGAAAACAGAATATATATCCCACAAGACATATAACAAACCAAACTGCTTTTTATGTATAAACTTAAGATGTTTCTGTGGTAAATAAACATAGTTTGTCTAAAAGTAAATAGCATATATCCTTGTACTTAACATATTAAATATTTAATAACAACAATAAATAACAGATAATGGTATTTCTGGGTTGTTTGATACATATCAAGATACCTAGTTAGCTATATAGATAAACCAGTAAAAGGAAAATAAAAGCTCCTAGCTGATAGATTTATTTAAATACTAGAAACTGAATGAAATAATAGCAAAATGACTTCTTAAATTTTTGAATATTATTGATAATCTGGGAAGGAAAACAAAGCAATTAAAATTTAACCTTTTAAGTTATATTTTAAAAACTAATCTTTAATTTGAATGATTTTTCTCTTTCCCTGAAAATATAACCCACAGGTTCAAATATTTTTAAAATACAAAATAGTGCTCCAAATATTTTAATAATCATCAGCAGCACTGAACACTAGATTCAATGTATCTTATATGTGTTATTGCTTACAGATTTATATTTTATCTTTTGTTTTCTGGTAGCTCTGTGTCTCCATTGTTTCTTTCCTCTTGTGTTTCTGTCTGTTATTTTACTTTGGTGGTATCCTATATTTTTTCTTCTGTTCCCTTTTTTATGTTACATGTATCAGTTCCAGATTTTTTTTTTTTTTTTTTTTTGTGGTTACCATTAGGTTTATGTGAGAGAAAAGTTCATGAACACAGTAGTTTTTTTCTTCTAAATGCATTTTATTTCCATTCCCCCATGCAAATTCAGACCTTTGCCCCCTTCCCCTTTGTGTTTTTGTTGTCACATATTATCTTTGTTTATGCTCTGAGTTCATTTCCAAATTGCAGCAGAGTCTTCTCTTTTTTTCTAAAGTTTTTACCTTTAAAAAATTTATGTTATATTTAAGTGTATAATATCTATTATGAATAAGGGTGATTTCCTGTTTCTGTCTGTTAGTCAATTTATTCATAGTTTTATATCCTTTTGTCTCAGGTACAATAACCCCCTCCAGTAATTTTGTAATGTAGATCTTGTGGTGATAAATTCCCTCAGCTTCTGTATGTCTTGGAAAAAATAAAATAAGATTTCCAATGCCCTACAAAGAATATCACAGATTATACACTAAATAAAAATAATAGAAATTAACTTTACATAGAGGTAAAAATATAGTTACTAAAATACTAGGTGAAATAAACTCCTATTTGATTTCTTCAAAGTAATTTGACAATATTTGCCAGGATTAAGGGAAATATAAAGTTTCTCTCTCTCTCTCTCTTTCACCCTGGTTTAGTGGGGTGTTTTAACAGAATAAGCAGAATTGCACCTGAACTTCATTTTACATAAGAGAGGATTGATTGCTGTTTAATATCACATAGAGAGAGGTGTTTCATAAATATGCTTATTAGATTGGCTAGTGATAAAAATAGTATCGATTAATCTCATTTTCTTACTTATATTGGAAATAAAATAGGAAGGACTCAGTTCTCTTTTCTTTGTTCTGTTTTCTCTTTAACAGTTACCCTAGTCTAGTTGGGCCACTATAACAAAATACCACAAAGTGGCTAGATTACAAACCTCAGAAATTTATTTCTCACAGTCATGGAATCTTCAAGTCTGGAATCAGGGTGGCAGCAGCACAGATGAGAGCATCCTTTGTTCTGGGGTGCAACCTTCCGTGTTCTCAGATGGTAGGAGGAACTGGGGAGTTCTCTGGAGTTTCATGTTACAACACTGTCCATCCTCATGACCTAAGCATTTTGTAAAGGCCCCTAATACCATCACCATCAGATGATTGTAATTACCTCCTGTGACTATTAGGATTTAAACTTACGAATTTAGGGTAGGTGGGGTGCACAAACATTCAGACTGTTGTAACAGTTTAAACCAACATACTTTGTAGTTTTACTTAAGCCAAGTTTAGATATATTTGGTGTACAATCACCCAACAATGGTTCCAATAATAGGCTTAATTTAACTAAATAACAACTGAAGCATTTTAACAAATTATATTAATATGTTGAGTAGAATAGTGGCCAATGATCACAAATTATGGCTTTCCTTACCACTTTAAATATCAGTTGTTTAGTCTACTATGTTTACTCTTACCTGCATTTTTAAAAAATACAGATCCATAACATAATAAAGAAAAAATGAGTTTCCTATTAGGTTGACACCTTAGGTAATCCCAGCTCAAAATTCAGAATAATTGATATTTAGATATATTGCTTAAAAAATACCACCAGAACAGAGGAGGTTAGGAGATAGGGTGAAAAAGGTAAAGGGATTAAAAAGTAGAAATTGGAAGTTACAAAAGAGTCATGAGGATGTAGAATACAGCATATGGGATATAGTCAGTAATATTGATATAACTATGTCTGATGCCAGATTGGTACTGAAAATGTCAGGGAAACATCTTGTAAAGTATGTGATTGTCTAACCACTGTATGATATGTATACCAGAAACCAATGCAAAATAATATTGAAATTAAACTATAATAAAATAGAAAAACACTAATGGAATATTTATAATAGCTCCACATAGTCATTGGTAAGAAAGATACAGAAATGCCACTTCCCTGCTAATGACCATTTCAGATTTGGAGATGTAATACGTTTGGTTTAAGCCTACCACTTGACAACACTATGGATACAAGTTAATTGATACATATAAAATGATTTTTACTTTCCCAACATCAGAAGGTTGGCTTTCATATCAGGTGAAAGTTTTAAATTGAAAACTTGAGTGAAATTCACATTTATTTTATCAACAAATTTCCATGGAACTCTGCATTTCACACTGTGTGAACCACATAATGATTCATATATTTCATATCCTGCTTCCAAAGGTAGTAGTAATATCATGCACCCAACAGTGTGCATTCGATTTAAACTGCAATTGAGTGTATTTTAGAAACAATCTATTTTAGAATTGCATGCACAATGTCAATGTTACAAATTTTATCCTTAGGAAAATAGATACTTTCTAGAGCCACAGCTTTAAATAAAGGAGGAACATGCAGGAAACAAGATTTAAGTACTGGTAAGTAGATGATGTGTCACTTCTTTGAAGTTATTTATTTCACTAAAAGTGGTTCTACTGTTAGAAGATAGGAAATAATATTCTATAGCATTTAAATTCAAACAAAATCCATGTGTCTCTGTGCTTTGAGGTAGTAATGGGCAACCAACGCACATTTACACCTGTTACACAGCCGTTCTCTGCGTAATGATGTTTTGGTGAACAATGGACCACATGCATGTAAATTAGTGGTCCAGTAAGATTATAATGAAGCTCAATTTCCATTAAAAATGGAAGGATTTGTGGTACAGGAGGTTTTTTGTTTGTTTGTTTGTTTTTAATTTGTAGCAATATCTGTAGGGGTTGGTAATAGATTTCTTCTCATTCACAGCAGCTCAATTTTGAGTACACAGATTACATCCTAGTTCTTTAGCCATAGGCCTGTTTCAGCACAGATGATCTTGTTTCTGCAGTGCTACAGATTCAGAGGGCACTATATCCCTCCCAGATCTAGCCTGATGGTCTTCAGAGTACATTGCTGTAAATTTTTTTTTGAGGACTTAAGACCCAATACAAGGACCCAGGTCCACAGGAGCTATCTTAACAAGTATTAAGTGCCACTGACACTTTAGTAAAAGGTTTCTGAGGTAGTGTGCTGTCACGACTTTGGAAATATTTTTAGGTTGTAATGATGTAAATCATGGATCATTTTTGTTTCATCCATTAATTCAATGCCAGAGAGAGCCTTTTGTGCTAGAGTCAATGGAACCAATAACAAATTTCCAAAGTCAACATTTGGGTCCTCAATTCTACCCCCTTGCCACATTAAATACTCCCTTTTATATGAATACCACAAAAAAAAACCCTTTAATTTGACCACTGACCCAACATGCAATAGCTAAAACCACATTGCTATGACAATCTGTGTTCCTTATCTCTGTGTCTTAATTTCTCACTCCTACTCGTCTTCAGGCCATCTTTTCCTCCTTTTTGATATTAACTATTACAGTGATCTTTACCTAGCCAGTTTCTCCTCAATGTTTCTAATCAATTTAGTCTATATCACTCTACATGGAGCTGTATTAATGGCTTTGTCATTTCAGATCCTGTTGGTAGGAAGCAGGGAGAAGGCTTGTAGACAATGTTATGAAGTCTAGAGTAGTGTATGAGTGCAGATTAATGGCCTAGGCTTTCACATTTACTCACTGGCTCACCCAGAGAAACTTCTAGCCTTGTAAGCTCCATTCATCGTAAGTGTCCTGTACAGGTATACCATTTTTTATCTTTTATACCATATTTTTTATACCTTTTCTTCATTGGGATAAATTTATATACATCAATATATACTACTGTGTTATAATTATCTTCAGTATTCCATACAGTAACACTCTGTACTGGTTTGTCACCAAAGAACACTAGGCTCCATCATATAGCCAAGGTGTGTAGCAGGCTACACCGTGTAGACTTGTGAAAGTGCCCTCTGTGATGTTTCCGCAATGATGCAGTCACCTAACAACGCATTCTTCAGAACATATGCCTCTTGTTTAAGCAACACATGACTATATTCAAAATATGCATTTGTTACTATTAGCATAAAAACTCAATCAACCATATACATCTCCAATAAATATTCCTGTTGAATAAAGGAGGATATATATATAAACAAATGCAATACAAGGGGGAAAAGTTTCCTAAAGGAAGACAGGTGGAATAGTGTGAAATTTCATAGAAAGGAAAAATATTTGTATTTGAGGAACCAGGGGAAAATTAACAAAGGAATTCATACTTGAAACAGAAAAGAGAAAAATTATTTAATTCATGGGAAAATGGGGAGTTAAAATTATTCAAGTCTATGGGAAAATAATCAGAAAGTATATAGCAACAAAAATAAAATATTTGACCCAGAAATAAAAATATAATATTATATTTTTAATACTAGAATATATATTTTAAATGATTTTGAGAAGTAAAAACAACAAAACACAAAGTTAAGCAGTTGGAAATATGAGTTCCAAGCATGGGTTTTGCACACTACTTCAATATGCTTTCATAAATTATCAAAGCATGTGGGACCTCAAAGAAATAGCATATATTTTAACGTATTAAAAGTATGGCAATATTACTTTGTGGGCCAAATATTTTCCAGTTGCTATGTAACTTCAGAGAGAAAGAGAGCAAAGAAAATAAATTAATAATGATGTCACATACCTCTTACACATAGGATAATAACTGTGTATAATTTTAGATGTTAAGTATTCATAAAAAGAACACTGGAGTTTCAGATCCAATTATTATATGGTAAATGAAAATTCAAAGGTAAATATCTCTAATTAATTATTTTCTTTTTCATATGGCTATGCATGTTGACCTTCCTATGTATGTATAGTTCTTTATCATTTGAGTCAAAATGAATCAATAATCAGATCATTGAATTTCTTGAAAGATAACTCCATAATAAGTCAAATTTAAAACAAAATGTAGATTTTGGTTTTAAATATAACAGTCATGTAAAAATATTGATTTAATAAAGCATGCACAGTTGATGTTCTGTTATATTAGCATCTTAGAAAAACCTATGTAAATGTATTAGATGTTTATTACATCTAAAAAAGTTAAGTGTTTTAGAATAACTATTTAGTAATTCTAAAAATAATTGCAATGAATTTGATCTCATGAATTTATAAGATTTAATTAAACATTCTTTTGAAATGCAAGTTTTTTTCATACTGGTTTATAATGGTTTGCATAATAAACATAATAAACTAATATGAAATCACATTTGAAATTAAAATTTGGAACAATAATTTAGAATAGTAAAAATATAAGATTTTACAATCAATTTGAAAAACTGCACTTTTTTTCTTTTATGTCTCTTTGATAACTTGCTCTATTCTGAAATGTACTAAATATGAAAATACATAAATTGTTTTCCAAGGGAAGGTGTATATATATTTTTTTAAATAACATTTTTTCTTTTTATTAAATTTATTAGGATGACACTGGTTAACAAAATTATACAGGTTTCAGGTGCAGAATTCTACAACACATCATCTGTACACTGTATTGTGTGTTTACCACCCCAAGTCAAGTCTCTGTCCATCACCATTTATCCCCCCTGCACCTTCCATTTTAAATATGTTAAAAGACCATGACCACTATTAAAGACTGTGAAAACAAAATTACTACTTTAGGTTTTTATGTTCTTTGTTCAACAAAATTTAACAAAAATTACAGATATTACTTCATTGTTTCTAAAAAAATTAAGATGAGGCATGGATTTGAGCATATGAATGATTTTTTCATGTTATTTTTTTTTATAATTTTGAAATTAAATATGTTAAGGCGACATAGGTTAATACAATTATATAGGTTTCAAGTATACAGTTCTGTGATGTGTCATCTGTATATTGCATTGTGTATCCGTAAATAAAAGTTAAATTTTCCTTCAGCAGGTATTTGACCTCCTCTAACTTTTACTATGCCCTACTTACCTTCCTCTTGGTAACCCCCATGCTGTTTTCTGTGTCTGTGAGTTGTGTTTGTCTTGTTTGCTATTTGTTGCTTTCATTTTCATATCCCATGTAAGGGTGAAATAAATGGTTCTGGACTTCTTCTGCCTGAATTTATTTCACTTATCATGATATTCTCAAGATCCATTCATAGTCCAAATGGCAGTATTTAATATTTTCTTATGGCCGAGTAGTATTCCATTGCATATATGCACCATATCTTCTTTATCCAAGATATATGCACTTATATGTTCATGGAAGAATTAAATCAAATCATCTTTAATTTCTCCAAGGTTGTAGTCTTTAGCTTTTGGACCATTTTCACATGTTAAAAGGATCCATGTGAACAAACATATCTTACTTCCTTTGGAGTCAAGAGACTTTCTCTATTTCTTTCCTACTCTCTGTTTTAAGAATGTCTTCCTATCTGTTCATCTAGGTTTTTCATCTTGGCGACTCTTTCTTATTTTTATCTAATTTGGGTTAGACTGAAAACCACTGCTTAAGACATATTATTGACTTAACACCTATTTGGGAAAATATTCTGGAGCCCTATGCTATGCAAGCACCTAGACAATGTCATATCATTGTCCCCTGGAAGTTTTAAAGATATTATGCCACTCTCAAAAGAACACCAATGGATGCTCACACTCACATCAAAACCTCTACTGCCATTACTTTTCTTTCTGGAGAGAAGCAGCATGCATTTATAAAGATCATCACACATTTTATACCTTTGTCATACTTATATGAATAAGATAATTTTTCATAAGGTCCAGATTTAGGGGTAAATAAAGAACTCCCAGTAAATTAAGTAAAGAAGTCATATTATAAAAGAAAAATAACATGCCATCACAAATGACCTTGATAAGGTTTGTGTGCAATCAATCTTCTTGTCTGCAATTCTTCTTATGTTCATCTTGATTTCTATGGCCTTCTCTAGTAGACAATAGATTTTAAATGTGTGCCAATAGCAGTTGGCACAGAGTTTTATTAAATGGATGAATGCTCCCACGTTTTTGGACTAGAACTCTCATTGTCCTTTTCTAAAAGCTCTATTTTTCTTACTTGGGTAGAAAATCAAAGTATCTACTTTTCAAGTTTTGTTTTTATCTTTGTGTTTCTCCTCTCTTGGGAATAGGGTGGTGGAGAATTCTGCCACCTTGTAAGTGTTGAGGAAATCACAACTAAATGATGTTCTAAGTTATGTTTCCAAATGTCCCCATGTTCCTCAGAGAATACAGGTCTTAGGTATGGATTTGAATTCAAAATGGTTAATGTTCTATAACATCATAGAGTCTTAAATCTAGAAAGGATCGTAAAGTTAATTCTATGCTGACAACCTCATTTTATCCGAAAATAAACAGTTTCAAAGTGAGAGAGTCTGGCCAAAGTCCCAATGTCTGTTAGCAACTGAAGACAGACAGAAACTTAGGCCTCCTGATCTAACATCATATTTTGTAACTAATTGCATATGAAATCTTTTATATGTCAAAGCAGTGATGGTGTAACAATGCATCAGTCACCTGATTAATGACCATATTAAAAGGCTTGCTTACCACAATAAAAATAAATGCAGCAAGTAGATTTACTGAATTTATAAAGCCCTAACATCTTTCTATGGTCTGCATGTAATGATGCAACCATGGTCTTTTTAATCTGTTTATGTTACTAGATCCATGATACCTGATTACTCAGGTAGCCATAGGAAGGGAAAAAATCAAAGATGAACAATTATGAGAAAGTGTGTAGTTACAGAGAAAAATGCCACTATGGCATTTTATGTCTGTATTGTGTATGAGTATGCATTTAATTCATATATGTAATAAAAAGTTCTCCCCATACATTCATTAGGAAATATTCAAAGAACAAAAAGCAAATGTGAACTAAATAGAAAAAAACTGCTTGGCTTTTTTAAATGAAAATAATATTAATTTTAGAAATTTCTGCAAGTTTATTAACATTTACAATTAATTATAATGGCACCTAGTGTTTTATTTGAAGTTTTATTTTTCAAGAGCCTTTATAATCACCATTTTATTTGTCCCCAGAATAGCTGTGGGAAATAGTCAAGAGAGATTTTATTTTCTCCTGATTGCTGATGAGACAAGAGAGTCAAACAGAGTCAAACAGAGTCAAACAGATGCAACAGAATTTGGTAGAGTGGTTTGCCAAACTGAGTTGTTTAGATCCTTAATCTATAATTGTTTATATGTCAAATTAACAGGTTCACTTACTTTTAATACCAAATTATGTATAAAAACATCATCTATAACTCACATGGCAATTGCACACCACTACCTACAAATATAGCCCAAAGTACATAAAGCCTTCATAAAATCTGAGATCCAACATAATACAAGAAAATGGAAAAGTAGGATGTATTCAATATATCAGTTCACAGGTCTACTAGTTTGTAAGAATATGCCACACCTAAGATATCTTCACAATAAGCACCGGTAAAATAATTTTATTATATAGGCTAATCCATGCCACATTCCAAAATCAGTTCTTATTCAGACATATGGTTAGTTCCTAGAGTTGATAATGGACCTTGGGTTAGCCATGCTGCATTATATACAGCATGAGTGCCGTGAATCAGTGTTCTCACTAAGATGGAAATTTATAGCCATGTTCAAGCATTCTGCATGAGGGGGGCTTATATTTTCAAGATTCAACAAACTGCTACCTTTCATTTTGTTGAATCATCATGCCTAGAGTTTATGGCTTTTTTTTTTCCTCCCTACCTTAATGTGACCTAGTTTTTCTATCTCATTATAAAAACTTTAGTTTGGATACTTCAACTGCCTTGTTCAATGTGAATACCCCTTGTCCCCATTCAACAGTGATCTCCCCCAAACTACCTTCATTCATCTAGAATGTGTGATTTTAAAATGTTCATTGAAAGTGCTGAATTTTGATTCAGCACAAGGTACATTCATTAGGGCACAAAGCATTACATTTTTAATGTGACTTTCCAGCAATTCTATTCACCTTGACAATACTTTACACAGATTCGCAGCTTTTGCTTTTACCTTTGGATATCAATAGTTTTGTTCTCAGATATTAAATTTCTCATCAGGTATAAATTAAGACACTTATCTAAAATCTAATATAAACTGTATCTTATCCTACCAGTTAAGGACTGTCAGGCAAAAAACTGAAATTACTGAGAGAAACATTATTGACCACAATTTTATTAAACTCAACCTCTAGAACAACCAGATAATTAAAAAGTATCCAATTGCACAGAAATTTTAAGGTAAGGCATACATAATTCATGAATGATAGAAGAAATAAAAATGGAAATTAAAATGTTCAATTTTTCAAATAAAACATTTATTAAGATAACAGGATATAGTTTTAACATACAGAAATCAATAGTCTTCATTTACACAAGAAGTGATTTAGCAGACATATTGTAGGGAAAGGTCACTTAAAATAGAAACGGTGGCCAGCGTATGTTCATGATATAGTATTTCCTATACAGCAGCCTTCAGTCCCCACTCAGATTATCTGATCTGGATCTTAAGAGGTGAAAGCACTGAGCCATCTTTAGGACCACCAGTCCTATAGGTGGCACTGGCCCAAAGAAATAACAGGAAACCAACAAAGGTGGCTAGCTATTCACTTGGACTTCATTAATACAGGTTCACTCAGCTTTTACTAATGCAGATTTAACCCAAATCTATGCTAACCTAATGACAGTACTAATTACTCAAAACAATCAGTAATAACATCACATCAGAGAATTGGGGGCTAACAAACCTGAGTCCCAAGTCTCAGTCTGTGGGTCTGGGAGACAGCATGGTGAACAAGAGAGCCATCAGCATCTTGCAAGGGAAAATGTCCAGAGCGAGATGGGCAGCAGGGCAGATAATGTGTTCAGTCCAGAAGGACTGAAACCAAGGTGGCTGATGCCAAGGGAGATCTGTGTGGCGTGGAGCAGCATCTTTGTGCATGGAGCTCAGCTGTCTCAGCAGTCATCTGGAGCCTGCCTCACTTATACCTTGAAAGTGGTGTACTCCATACTTCTGGGTCTCTTGATAAGTGTCTTGTCACCCTTGATGGCAAGTGGGGAAAATCCCCAGAAGCCTATCTGTGGGTGGCCCTGCTCTTCAGACAAGGCTATTCTGGTCATATGTACAGATATCTTAGGTGAGTCTCTTTGCCAGATGTGTCTAGAGTGATTTAGGTAGTTTCCCTCTTGAACCAAAGTGTCATGGCTTACTGGCAGCCACTGTGGTTAACATGAGTGGCTCCATGGTGTTTTATATACTTTATGCTCTGTTGACAAGACAAATGCCATTTTAGCGGTCCTGCTTTCCACAGAAACAAAGAAGATAAATGTAGTTTCAAAAAAGCTAAAGTAAACAAAAAACTAGAAATATGTAAAATGTAAAGAAAATCCAGGACACATCAATAATTACACAAGTAGAATTAAATAGAAATATATACTCTGTAGATTACTACATTTTATAAAGATGTGAGTTCTAATTAATTTATTAATTAAAGCAATCCCATTAAAAATAACTGTAAGCTTTTTATGTAGCTACACAAATTGACCAATAAATATAGACAAATAAGTATTGAAGTATCATTTAAAAGAAAAATAAAGAATAAGAAATCTGCAAGTAACTAACTTCACCCCATATTAAAACCACTATATTTTATATTAAAAGATTATAAAATCACTATAATTCAAATAATGTAGGGTTGGCGCATGAATATACAAATACAGAACATATGTAAAACTAAGAAAAAGTCACAAGTACATACAAAATTTAATGCATAATCAATGTAATATATGATAAAACTGCCTTCATAAATCATTTGGCTAAAAGGAATTTTCAATAAATCATTCTGGGATAACCTGAGAACTATTTTACAAAAAGGATTAAATACAGCTATGCAACAAACATAACAATAAACTTTAAAATATATCAGAGATAAGATTTGGGAAATAAACAAAGATAGGTGAATTCCTATGTAAACTGGGTGTAGCAGGTTACTTTCATATAACTAAATGTTGGATGCAAGAAGGACTAATTTAAAACTGTAAAGTACAATTGTATACATATACATTTCATGTAAGCAAAAAAAATCACTAGGAAAAGCGTGAAAATATTTAAATATTAGCAAAAATATTAAAAATATATCATACAAAATGCTAATATACAAAATATATACATTTTTAAGTATATTTTATTGTTTTGGTTGTTACAGTTGTCTCATTTTTTAAATTTTGCCCCCTTCTACCAGGTACCCTCATTCCCATCAGCAATTCTCCGCATTAGTTTATATCCATGGGTCATGCATGTAAGTTCTTTGGCTTCTTGCTTTCCTATAGCATTCTTAACATGTCCATGTCTATTTTGTTCCTATCAATTATGCTTCTTGACCCCTGCACCATTTTCTCCTTTTTTTCACTCCCCCCTCTCATTTGATAACCATCCAAATAATCCCCATAACTATGATTCTATCCCTGTTCTGGTTGATCCAATTTTTTTTTGTTGTTTTTGTCTTTGTTTTTATTTTTATTTTTTTAATGACAATATTTCCTCTTTTCTTTTTTTAAGATTTTAATTATTTATTTTTAGAGAGAGAGAAAGGAAAGGAGAAAGAAAGGGAGAGGAACATCAATGTGTGGTTGCTTTTCATTCACTCCCTACTGGGGGCCTGACCTGCAAACCCGGCACATGCCCTGACTTGGAATCAAACCAGCGACCTTTGGTTCACAGGCCTACACTCAATCTACTGAGACACACAAACCACGGATGTTTTTATTTATTTATTTTTATTTACTGATTTTTTTATTGGCCACTGGCTCCCCTCCCCTCTCCACCCCTCAGCCTCTATGGCTGCCAACACCTACAGGTGCCGGGGCCCCACCCACTTCCCAAGGCCCCGTACCCTGCCTGGCCCCTGTGTTTATTTTTTAGATACAGTTGTTGATAGTTGTGAGTTTGTTGTCATTTTAAAGTTCATAGTTTTGATCTTATTTTTCTTAAATAAGTCCTTTTAACATTTCATGTAAAAATGGCTTAATGATGATGAATTCGTTCAGCTTTACTTTGACTCGTGAGCATTTTTTCTGCTTTTCCATTCTAAATAATAGCTCTGCTGGATAGAGTAATCTTTATAGTAGGTCTTGCTTTTCATCACTTTGAATAATTCATGCCAGCCCCTTCTTGCCTGTAAAGTTTCTTTTGAGCAATCAGCTGACAGTCTGATAGGAACTACTTTGTAGGTAAACCTCTGCTTTTCTATTACTGCTTGTAAGAGTCTCTCTTTTACTTTAACCCTTGGCATTTTAATTATGATGTGTCTTGTGGTCCTCTTTGTGTCCAATTTGACTGGGATTATCTACGCTTCCTGAACTTGCATGTCTATTTCCTTTGCCAAATTAGGGTTTTTTTTGTTGTTTTTTTTTTTTCATTTTTTCAAACAGATCTCCAGTTTCTTACTTTTTCTCTTCTTCTAGTACCCTTATGATGCAAGTGCTGGACATCTTGAAGTTGTCCCAGAAGACAACTTATATTACCCTTATTTTCTAGGATTCTTTTCTCTTCTTGTTTTCTGCTTGGTTGTTTTTTGCTTCTTTATATTCTAAATCATTGATTTGATTCTCAGCTTCATTCACTCTTCTGTTGTTTCCCTGTAAATTTGTTCTTTATTTCAGTTAGTGGATCCTTCAGTTCTCACTGGATCTTTTTATGCTCCTGAGGTCCTCACTAAGTTCCTTGAGCATCCTTAAAACCAGTGTTTTGAATTCTGCATCTGGTAGATTCCTTATCTGCATTTCATTTAGCTCTTTTTCTGGAGATTGTTCTGTTCTTTCATTTAGGCCACATTTCTTTGTCTCCTCATTTTGACAGCCTCCTGTGTTTGTTTCTATGTATTAGGTAGAGCTGCTTTGACTCCGTGTCTTTGTAGGGTGGGCTAATGAAGTAAGTATACTGTAGGGTCCAGTGGCACAGCCTCCTCTATCACCCAAGCTAAGTGCTCAAGGTATACCCTTTGAGTAGGCTGAGCACACCTCCTCTTGTAGTTGATCCTTGGTTGCTCTTGGCAGATCAATGGGAGGGATTTACCCAAGCCAGTCAGCTGAAAGAACTGGCTGTGACTACTTTCCACCAACTTCCATCCTCCATGGAGTATCAGCTGTGCAGGGGCAGGGTGGAGGTGCTCTGAAGTGGTCTGTAGCTGTCCACTGGGTGCACTGGCCCTGAGGCTTCCCAGGCAGTACAGGCCAGTACAGTACTCAGCCCCCAACTGTATTATGCCTGGGCTTCCCCTTCCTGAGATATAAACGAATCTGAGAAGGTTGCTCTGTGTGCTGGGTTTGGAGATTCCTAGGGGAAGCCCTAGCAGTGAAACTAATCTGGCTGCTGCTAGGGACTGGCATGGAGCTCACTGAGGTCTGCTATTGCTTCTTTGATAGGATTTAGAGAGTTGTATACCATGAGCCAAGACCAGCCCTTCACATGGAAAAGCAGCTTGGGTGGGCCTGTAAGTTGGATGGGACAGAGTCTCTGCGGATCTCCAAGGTAGATCAAACAGTGTTAGCCAGGTTGATGGAGTCTCAGATACGGCACCTGCTTGCCAGCTCCATGGTTCTGTGGGGGGATGGCTCAACAAAGGGACAGTTGCTCATGCTTGCACCAATGCCAGACACAGTATTCCTCTCCCAGTATTCCACTCATGTCCTTCAAGCTGCCCCCATAGTGCTGCAGCTTAGAGGGAGTTAGTCTGAGTATATGAGTCCATGTGTGGATTCTTTAAGAGAATTGCTTAGATCTTCAACAGTTTCTTCCACCAACTCAATCCCCACTGGTTTTGCAGTCAGAGTTGTGGGGACTTATCTTTCTGGAATTGGAACCAGACTGGGTGGCCTGGTGTGGGGCTGGGCCTGCTTGCTCCTGAGATATCCCTCCTGAATTTGTATCCACCACATGTGGGTGAGAGACCAGCACATTCCAAGTCTGCAACCCTCCCACCAGTCTCGATGGATGTGGTTCTTTAATTTAGTAGTTGTCAGGTTTCCATTCATCTTGATTTCTGACAATTCTGAGTGATGGGTTGTTATATATTTAAGTCGTAATTTTGATGTGGTTGTAGGAAGAGTTGAGCCATATCTGCCTACCTCAACTAGCCATCTTGACTGGAAGCCCAAAGCATATAAATTCTTAATGATTGAGGTAAATAACAATAAAAGTAAATTACCTACAAGCAAAATAAATACGGTAAACTAACTTGAGTAACTTTAAAATATTTTAATGTGATGAGAACTTTTAAGATTTACCTAGCAGTTTTCAAATATGTAATACAGTATTATTAACAATAGTTCTCATGCTCTGTATTACATCACATGACTTGTTTATTTTGTAATGAGAAATATATGCTTTATAACCCCTTCACCTATATTGCCAACACCCCCTCCACTCACCTCTGGAAAACACAAATGTGTTTTCTGTATCTAGAAGCTCCATTTTTCTGTTTTTAAATTCCACATATGAGTGAGATAATATGTTATTTGTCTTTCTCTATCTGACTTATCTCTCTCAGTGTTATGAGCTCAAGGTCAATCCATGTTGTCACAAAGGGAAGATTTCCTTTCTCTTTATGGTTGACAATATTCCATTATAAATATATTTATATAACTATAAATATTATAATATATAGTTATATATTCATCATATGTAGTTATGTATGTTTATTATATACAGTCCATTATATATGTGTGTGTGTGTATTTTCTTTAATCAATTCATTCATCCATGGACAATTATGTGCTTCTATGTCTTTGCTACTGTAAGTGATGTGATGGTGCAACAAACAGGAGTATACATGTATCTTTTCAAGTTAATGTTTTATTTTCTTCAGACAAATACCCAAAGTTGCTGACTTATATAGTAGTTCTATATTTAATTTTTTTGATGAAGCTTTATACTGTTTTTCATAGTCATTGTGCCAATTTGCATTCCCACCAAAAGTGCACAAACATTTCTTTTCTTCAAATTCTCATCAACACTTTTAAAAAATGAGGAAAGTCTAAGGGAACTCTAGGGCAACATCAAATGTAAAAAAAACACTGTTCATTTTTGGTCTTTTTGATAATAGCCATTCTAACAGGTATAAGGTGATGGTTGCCAGAGGGAAGTATAGGGTTTGGCAAAATGGGTATCGTCAAAAAGTATACACTTCCAGGAACAAAATAAGCCAGTCATGCAGCTATAATGTACAACATGGTAGCTATAATAAATAATACTGTGCTGTATATTTGAAATTGTCAAAGAGAAATCTTAAAAGTTCTCATCACAAGAAAAAAATGATAACCATGTATAGAGGTGGATGTTAACTAGATTTATTGTGGTGGTTATTTCACAATATATACAAATATCAAATAATTATGTTACCTGAACTTATTTTTAAAAATATTTTATTTATTTAATTTTAGAGAGAGGAGAAGGAAAGAAGAAAGAGAGGGAGAGAATCATCGATGTGTGGTTGCCTTTCATGTACCCCCAAATGGGGACCTGGCCAGCAACCCAAGCATGTGCCCTGACTGTGAACTGAATTGGCAACCCTTTGGTTCACCTCCCCATACTCAATCTACTGAGCTACACCACCCAGGGCTGAACTCATTTTGTGCAGGAGGACAAACTGTATTTTAATTTCATTTTCTTTTATGTGGCTTTCCAGTTTTCCCAACACCATTTATGAAAAAAGTTTTTTTTCCATTGTTTGTTTTTAACTCCTTTGTAAAAAAATCATTTACCCATATACATGTGAATTTATTTCAGGGATCTCTCTTCTGTTCCATTGGTCTGTGTGTCTGTTTTTCTGCCAGTACTATGTTCTTTTTTTTTTTTTAATTAATTAATGTTATTAGGGAAACATTGGTTAATAAGATTACATAGGTTTTGACTGTATATTTCCATACTGCTTTGATTATTGCTGCTCTCTCCTATAATTTGAAGTCAGGTATAATAATACCTCAGCCTTTTTTTTTCTCTTTTTCAGGGTTACTTTGGCTATTTAGAATCTTTTGTGGTACTAAAGATTTGTGGTACAAAAGATTTGGAATCTTCTGTGGTACTGATTACAACAAAATCTGATGACATTTTTTAAATACCACTGGGATTTTGACATAAATACTAAACTTATTAACCTTGGTCTTAGAAAAGATTTTATGAATTTGATTGTAATGCAAATACAAATGAATGGGACTATATCAAACTAAAATGTTTCTACACAGCAAAAGAAACTGCCAACAAAACAAGACAACCAAACAATGGGAGAAGATATTTGTAAACAACAGCTCTGACAAGGGGTTCATATCAAAAATATATTTAAAAACTCAAAATACAACTCCTCCCCAAACAAGCCAGTTGAAAGATGTGCAGAAGGCTGAAACAGACACATCTGCATGAAGACATGTAAGTGGCCAGAAGATACATAAAAAGATGCTCAACTTCACTAGTCAACAAGACAAGTAATAACAGATGTTGGAGAGGTTATGGTAGAAAAGGAAGCCTAATTCACTGTTGGTGAAAATTAAAATTTGTACAGCCACTATAGGGAAATGTATGGAGGTTTCTCAAAAAATTAAGTATAGAATTACCATGTGACTCAACAACCCCTCTTCTGGGTATCTACTAAAAAAAATTCAGTGTGTTTATTTGAAAGATATATGCACCCTACATCCATTGCAGCATAATTCACTGTGGCTGAGACATGGAGACAGCCAAACTGTCCTTCACTAGATGATTGTGTAAAGAAGGTGTAGTACATATGTGCTATGGAATACTTACTAATCAGTATAATAAAAGATGAGATACTGCCATTTGTGACAACATGGATGGATCTTGAGAATATCAAGTTAAGTGAAATAAGTCTGAAAAAATAAAAACCATATGATTTTACTCACATATGTTATGTAAAACTGGAATTCATAAACACAGACCACAGTATGGTGGTTACCAGAGGGGAAAAGGATAGGAAATAGTAAGGGGTAAAGGAGTCAAATACATGGTGATGGGAGATCATTTGACTTTGTGTGGAGGGGTAACAATGCAATATACAGATCATGTATCATAAAAATGTGCACTTGAAATCTATATAATCTTAATCAATATTATCCCAGTAAATTTAATACAAAAAATATAGTTCAAATATTAAAAAAGCTGCAGCTATAAAGAATAAATCTTGAAAGAAAAGAAGATATGTAATATAAATTATAAATAAGCCACTTGAGCTTGTAATTTATAGAGCTCTAACTAAGACACTTTGAACAACTGGATGTCAGGCAGAGGCAGTGGGAGGAGGATCCAGCAGTGACTTGGGTCATTTGCTGACACACCCCTGGACCCAGTGCTGTTAAAACCCAGCTGTGCAGAGCAGCTTGGCTGTCCTCAGTACAGCCAAGCCCAGAGAAATCAGACACAAACTGTGGATCACTGGTAACACCAAACAGGCTGCCAAGGGCTACACATGGACAGCGTCTGACTTAGAATACAGCAGGCAAGCAATAAACTCTGCTGAGATGAATACCACTATGTTCTTTTTTATTGTTTTCATTATTTTTTCTATATTACAGCTTTTTCATTAGTTTTTTTCTATTTTTCTTTTTTCTATTTTCATTGCTATACCTCTTATTTTACTCTTAACTTTCTTCTTTCCTTTCTTATACTTGTTATTCTTCTTTGTCTCTTTGTATCTTTTTCTTTGCCTCTTTTTCTTATTTTCCTCCTTCAATTCATTATTTGTATTAGTTTTCTCCTCTTTTCCCCTCTCATAATCATTTTTTGGCCTTTGGTCTTCTTTTATTCTCTTTCTTTTATCTCCCCTTTTCCCTAATATTTCATTACTATTTCCACTTTTACTATTCTATGATCTTTTGTCATTGAAATTGCTGTTGTGGTTGGGGCTGTTGCTTGTTTTTGTTTCATTTTTGGATTGTTTTGCTTTGTCCTGCCAGCACCTGTACAGTAGCATATAAGACATGGTGTGGGTCAAGCCTCTTAGTTGGCCAGCCAGAGGGGAGACCCCACGGATGCAAAAGACAACAATAGTCAGGATGTAAATAAGGTAAGAAAATCTACGTAACCCACACAAAGAGCATTCCTAGAGCATACAAGTCAGTAGATCAAGGAGTCAACACCACTGGGTACCACAGGACTCCCACCACATAAGGCTATCCCACAAGATAGGGAGTCAAATCAAAGCAGATCTATCTAAAACATATGAAAAAATAAAATAGACAGCTAAAATGGGGAGACAAAGAAAAAACCTCAAAATGAAAAAAGGAAGAATCCACAGAAAAATAGCTAAATGAAATTGAAACAAGCAAATTATTAGAAATTGAGTTCAAAGTAATGGTTATAAGGATGCTCAAGGAACTTAATGAGAACTACAAGGGACTTAGTGAAAATTACATCAGCTTGAAAAAGGACATAGAAACTATGAATAAAACAAGACAGAAATGAAGACTGCAATATCTTTAATGAAGAATATACTTGGAGGGATAATAAGCAGGCTAGATGAAGCAAAAGATCGAGTCAGTGACTTGGAAGGCAAGTTGAAAACACTCATTCAGAGCAATAAAATGTAAAAAAGCCTTAAAAAGAATGAGCAGAGCTTAAGGGAGCTGTGGGACAACATGAAATGTAACAATATTTGCATTATAGAGAAGAAAGGGAGCAAGGGATAGAAAACCTATGTAAAGAAATAATGAAGAAAATTCCCTAATCTGGTGAAGGAAAAAGTCACTCATGTTCAGGAAGCACAGAGAGTCCCAATCAAGATGAATCTAAAGAGACCCATACCAAGACACATCACAATTAAAATGGCAAAGTGTAAAGACAAAGATATAATCTTAAAGGCATCGAGAGAGACAGTTATTTATGAGAGACCTCTAATAAGGCTGTCAGCAGATTTCTCAACAGAAAACAATACAGGCCAGAAGAAAATGGCATGAAATATTTCAAAAATGAAAAGCAAGGCTGGCAACTAAGACTACACTATCTAGCATAGCTCTCATTTAAAATGGAAGGCAAAATAAAGAGCTTCACAGACAAAAAAGAAAAATAAAAAAGAGTGTATTTCCACAAAACTAGCATTGCAGCATTGCAAGAGATGCTAAAGGGACTGCTTTAAAAAGAAAAAATAAAGAGAGACAGAGAGAGGAACACAGGTACAAATAAAAAAAATGTCAGTAAGTACATATAAATAATAACCTTAGATGCAAGTGGATTAAATGCTTTAATCAAAAGATATAAGGTAGCTGAATAGATAAGAAAACATGACACTAACTTTTGCTGTCTATATGAGATTCACCTCAGAACAAAATAGTTACACAGGCTGAAAAGGAAGGGAGGAGAAAAAATGTTCCATGCAAATGGAGATGAAAAAAAGGTGGGGTAGCACTATTTGTGTCTGACAAAATAGACTTCAAAACAAAGGCTATAATAAGAGACAAAGAAGGACACTACATAATACTTAAGGGTCCAGTCAACAAGAGGATACAATGCTTGCACCTAAAATAAGAGTACCAAAACATATAAATAAAATCTTAGTGGACTTAAAGATCCACAGCAATGCAGTCACAAATAGGGGATATTAATAACCACTATCAACAATGAACAGATCTTACACACAAACAATTAATAAGAATATAGCAGCATTAAATAACATGCTAAATCAAATGGATTTAATTGATATCTACAGAATATTTCATCCCAAAGGAGCAAAATATTCATTCTTCTCAAAGCACATGGATTATTCTCAATGATAATCCCCATGGTAGTACACAAAATAAGCCTTAACAAATTCAAGAAAATTGAAATCATATCAAGGCTCTTATTGGACCATAGCCTGAAATTAGAAATCAACCTAAAAAAAACCCCAAAACAAAATATTTAAATGCATGGAGACTGAATAACATGACATACAATAATGAATACATTAACAATGAAATCAAGGAAGAAATTTAACAATACCTAGAAACAAATGAAAATGAACACAAAAAACCCAAAACCTAAGTGACACAGCAAAAACAATCCAGAGAAGGAATTTCATAAAATTACAGGCCTACCAAAGGAAGAGAAAAATCTTAAATAAACAACCTAAATCTATGTCTAAAAGAACTAGAGAAACAACAACAAAAAAGGCCAGAGTGAGCAGAAGGAAGGAAATAAGATCAGGCAGAAATGAATAACATGGAGAATTAAAAAATTCAAAAGATCAACAAATCCAGCAGCTGGTTATTTGAAAAGATGAATAAAATTGACAAACTTTAATCAATAAAAAAGAGAAAGGACTCAAATAAATAAAATCAGAAACAAAGGAGAAGTAACAATTATTACCACAGAAATAACAAGGATTGTAAGAAATTACTATGAGCAACCATATACTAAGAAATTGGACAACCTGGGTGAAATGGGTAAATATCTACAAACATACAATCTTCCAAAACTGAAGCAAGAAGAAGCAGAAAACCTGAATAGGCTGAAAGCAACCAGTGAAGCAGTAATCAAAAAAACTCCCAGTACACAAAGCTCTGGATCAGATGTCTGCATAAGGGAATTTTACCCAACATTCACAGAAGAGCCTACACCTATCCTTCTCGAACTATTCCAAAGTTTCAAGAAGAGGGAAGACTTCCAAACCCCTTTTAGGAGGCAAGTATTAGCCTCAGTCCAAAACCAAGTAAGGCCACAACAAAAAAGAAAATTACAGGTCAATATTTCTGAAGAACATAGATATTAAAATCCTCAAGAAAATATTGGCAAACCAGAACCATTAATACCTCAAAAAGATACACACTATGAGCAAGTGGGTTATATGCCAGGGTAGCAAGGATGGTACAATATCAGCAAATCAATAAATTTGATACATCACCAAAAACAAAAAGAAAGAAAAAATCACATGATCATATTAATAAGTGTTGAAAAAGCATTGGATAAAATCTAGCACACATTTATAGTAAAAACACTAAGCAAAGTGGGAGTAGAGGTAGCATTACATCAACATAATAAAAACACATACAAAAAACCAACTGTCAATATAATACTCAATGGGCAAAAAAAAAAAAGCATTTTCCCTTAAGATCAGGTACAGAACAGAGGTGTCTGCTATCATTGCATTATTCAACATTACTGGAAGTCCTAGACAAAGCAATCAGAAAAAGAATAACATATTTGTCAATGACACATTGGACAAGGCTTTAATCTCCAAAATACATACATATATAAATACATAAATTTATATCACTCAACACCAGGAAGCCAAATAATCCAACTAAAAATGAGAAAAGAACCTGAATAGACACTTCTCTAAGGAGGACATACAGATGACCCACAGGGATATGAATAAATGCTCATCACTAGCCATCAGAGAGATGCAAATTAAAATCACAATGACATACCACCTCACACTGGTTAGAATGGCCATCATTAGTAAATCAACACACAGCAAGTGCTGGCAAGGATGCTGAGAAAAGGGAACTTTACCTAGGGCACTCTTTTGGGGAATGCAGACTGGTGCAGCCACTGTGGAAAACAATATGGAATTTCCTCAAAAAATTAAAAATGGAACAGCCTTTCGATCCAGTCATTCCACTGCTGGGAATATACACTAAGTGTCCTGAAACACCAGTTCAAAAGGATTTCTGCTCATCCATGTACATAGCAGCACTACTTATACTAACCAAGATATGGAAACAGCCTAAGTGCCCATGGGTAGATGAATAGATTAAAAAAATGTGGTATATCTACACAATGGAATATTATGCAACAAAAAGAAAGAAGGAACTCCTACCTTTTGATATGGCATGGATGGAACTGGAGACGATTATGCTGGATGAAATGAGCCAGTAACTGAAAGACAAATACCATACAATCTCACTGATAAGAGGAATCTAATAAACAAAATAAACTAATGAGCAAAATGGAACCAGAGGCATAAAGTTATGGAACAAACTGACAGCCAAAGGAAGGAGACTGATTGAAATAAAATGAATGGATTAGTCAAAGAACATGTATGAATGACCCATGGACACACAAATGCTGCGGGAACTGATTATGGAAGTGAGGGGGTGGGTGGAGGGAGTCAAAGAGGGAAAACGTGGGGCAACTATAATAGCATAAAAATAAAGTAACTAAATTAAAAAGAATATGTATTTTCAGAGAAACTGATAATTAAGGAAATATGTAAAAGTTCAATTTTTTTAATTATATTTTATTGATTATGCTATTACAGTTGTCCCATTTTCCCCCTTCATTTCCCTCCACCCTGAACACCAGCTCCCACCCACATTCCCCCCTTTAGTTCATACCCATGTGTCATAAGTTCTTTAGCTTCTACATTTCCCACACTATTCTTGCCCTCCCCCTATCTATTTTCTACCCACCGTCTATGCTACTTGTTCTATGTACCTTGTCCCCCTCTCTCCTCTTCCCACTCCCCTATTGCTAACCCTCCATGTGATCTCCATTTCTGTGTTTCTGCTCCTGTTGTAGTGGTTTGCTTAGTTGGCTTTTGTTTTAGGTCTGGTTGTTAATACCTGTGAGTTTGCTGTCTTTTTACTGTTCATATTTTTTATCTGCTTTT
>PVKU01012129.1:0-37921 GCA_004027475.1 Anoura caudifer | reverse complement strand
GGGAGAACAGATCAAAGCCCCAGAGCCAATTTATCTAAGTGACCAAGAGATAGCCAACCTATCAGATGCAAAGTTCAAAGCACTAGTGATCAGGGTGCTCACAGAACTGGTTGATTTTGGTAGCAAATTAGATGAACAAATGAAGGCTACAATAAGTGAAATGAAGGGAGACGCACAGGGAACCAATAGTGATGGGAGGAAAACTCCCATCACCATAAGATCAGTGGAGTGGACCAGAAGGAAGAAACAACCAAACGGAAAAGAATGAAGAAACAAGAATTGAAAAAAAAAAAATGAGGAGAGGCTTATGAACCTCCAGGACATCTTTAAACATCCCAACATCTGAATTATAGGGGTACCAGAAGGGGAAGAGGAAGAGCAATGAGTGGAAATCTTATTTGAACAAATAATAAATGAGAACTTCCCCAATCTGGAAAAGGAAATAGACTTCCAGGAAGTCCAGGAAGCTCAGAGAGTCCCAAAGAAGTCGGACCCAAGGAGGAACACACCAAGGCACATCATAATTACATTAGCCAAGATTAAAATGAAGGAGAGAATTCTAGAAGCAGCAAGGGATAAGGGGACAGTCACCTACAAAGGAGATCCAATCAGACTGTCAGCTGATTTCTCAAAAGAGACCTTCCAGGCAAGAAGGGGCTGGAAAGTAGTATTCCAAGTCATGGAAGTCAAGGACCTACATCCAAGATTGCTCTATCCAGCAAAGCTGTCATTTAGAATGGAAGGGAAGATAAAATGCTTCTCAGATAAGTTCAAGTTCAAGGAGTTCATCATCATGAAGCCCTTATTATATGAAATGTTAAAGGGACTTATCTAAGAAAAAGAAGATAGAAATATGACAGTAAAAGGACAGCAAACTCACAGATATTAACAACCACACCTAAAATAAAAGCAAACTAAAGAAACACCTAGAAGAGGAACAGAAACAGAAACACAGAAATGGAGATCACATGGAGGGTTTGCAACAGGGGAGTGGGAGGAGGAGAGTGGGGAAAAGGTACAGAGAATAAGTAGCATAGACAGTTGGTAGAAAATAGATAGGGGGAGGGCAAGAATAGTGTGGGAAATTTAGAAGCTAAAGAACTATGACACATGGACATGAACTAAAAAGGGGGGAATGTGGGTGGGAGGGGGTGTGCAGAGTGGAGGGGAATGAAGGGGGGAAATGGGACAACTGTAATAGCATAATCTATAAAATATATTGAAAAAGAGGGGCATCTATATCATTTATTTGATTATTATCATGTGTTTTATCAACTCTTTGTCTGCCTTTTCTTCATGATAAGAATTGACAGTCCTTGACTTCTTTGTATTTTTTTTCTTTATTTTGCATTCATCTACTGAGGATCTGTTATGTGTCAAGCACTGTCTCAGGGCTGGATCCGCAACAGGGAATAAGGCTGATCAAGTCCCTGTTCTCACTGAGCTTACATGAACACATTACTACACAAGGATTTATTTAAATATAATTGTGAAAAGTTCTTAGTGTATATACTTAGGAGAAACTAAAAAATTAATTTGTTGATTAATTGAGAACCGTTATTGTCCACAGCCTCTATCAGGCATGGCCCCTGGCTAGTCTAATAGGGTTCTTCTAAGTTTAAATTATGTGTGATGTGGGGAAAAGAGGAGAGGGTAGGGCAAGGGGAGAGAAAAAGGTAATGGCATTATCTTTTTTTAGTTATCCATGACCCACTTGAATATAAGTTCCTTCTAGAGAAAAGTTAGCCTGTCCACTGCCTGATCACAATGGTCTACTACCTGTGTCCCCAGAATTTGGGCTAGTATCAAGTGGGCATTACTAAAAAATAGATAAAATAACATTTCTAGATTTTCATTTTAGATTCTGTGTTTTGGATTTATGAAAAGGTTAGTTTTTCTTTTATGCATCTACTGTCAATTTTGTCTGTTTTGTTTACTTTTCCTGTCAACCAGTTAAGTGCTTTAAGTAGGGCAGCCTTGTCCAAAAGGCAATGGCTGGAATAATTAAAGAGTTAACTTCCTATCAGGTTATTTTCTTCTTTTTTTCACCGCTTTGTCTTATTTTTCCCTTTTAAAGTTGAGATAAGAGATGAGTAAGGGGACAAATGTTTAAGTAGAGGACTCATCCACAGGGTTTTGAGGTGTATGACTCCAGTTCTTTTCCCTCTAATTTCTTCTTTCTTCCTTTCAAGCCATGAATCCACAGTGACTTTTCCCTTCGTGTTTCTTGCATTTTAAAACTATTTTCAAACTCCCAATACCTGCATCCTTCAACTCGAACTTGAGGGCAGGTCAACATAAAAGAAAACTAAAAGTTGACCTTGAGATCATTTGTTGTAAAGCTCATGACCTTGATTCAAATCATACTCTTATACTACTGTTAAAAAAAAAAAGGATGGATTTATTTATTTACTTATTTATTTATTTTTAGAGAGAGGAAAGGGAGGAAAACAGGAGGGACAGAAACACTGATGTGTGAAGGAAAGATCCTCTGGTTGCCTCTCATATGTACCAGGACCAGGAATCCAATTGGCCACCAACCAACTGAGACACACTGGTCAGCTCTCTAATGGTTTTTAAATCAACTGAATATTTTGAGGAATGCCCCATAGGAATTTTCTTCCATATTTTTGACTCTGTGGCAGCTATCAGTGTAGACATTTAAGAGACCTGCTCATATTCTGTATGCGTTCCAATAGGAACACTTTTATTTTGCTTGGATGAGCAATTGTTCTGTAGTAGTTAACTGTATTCAAATAATTATACCATAAACGTTAATATTGGTTTTATTTTTAAATCAAATTTAAAAGTGGATTCATGTTTTCAAAAACTTTACTCCAGAGTTCTGCATTTTTTGGTTAAATGTGGGTTATAGGTGGGTGATTCATCCAGGAAGTTGACCTCCTTACTGTGTAACTGGTATGGAATTGTTTCTGGGACTAGGAGACTTTCAGGCATGTGTCAGAAAGTCAACTGTTTTCTTTCCTACTGCTTTTGTAACAAATCATTACAAATGTAGCTATTTAAAACAACACAAAATTCTCCACTTACTGTTCTGGAGGTCAGAAACCTGAAAATTAATGTTGGGCTCAAATCAAGTCACCAGGACTGTTGTGTTCCTTTTGGATGCTCTAGGGACAATTGGTTCCATTCCTTGGTATGTGGCTCTGAGTCACTCCTAACTCTGCTTCTCTTCTGTCTGATGCTGACCCTCCTGGCCCCCCTCTTATGAAGACCCTTGTGATTACATTGGGCCTTTCTGCATAAATCAGGATAATCTTCCACTGTCAAGATGCTTAATCAATCTGAAAAGTCATTTTTACCATGTAAGGCAACATATTCACAGGTTCCAAGGATTAAAACACAGACATTTGGGGGATCAATATTTTGGCCATCACATCAATTCTAAGTCAAGAAAAGAAAGGGTGCAGCTTTTAGAGAATCATATGATACGTTAGTGCTTTTCTTTTTTCCTAGGCTTTTTATCACTTTGCATTGGTCTCTTTGTCAGGCAAGATTTTCCCATAGAGTGAAAAAAAAAAAAGAAGTCATTGGCAAATGAAGTAATGACTCAATCTGTGTCCCATTCTCCAGAGTCCTGAATCAATCTTTTTGACTCTAATTTTATTATGAATATAAGCATTCATTAAAATTATCATTATTACTAATAAAGAATTGGAAATAATTCGATAAAGTAATAATTTATCAGTGAATATAAAAAAATTCCTATTTTCTGTTTTTAAAATAATTTTTTGAACAAATAAACTTGATGTGCCTCAATCTGCCTCTTAATCATTTCTTATTCAATGGATCTCTCCACTTTATCATCCTTTTACTTTTTCTCCTTCATTCATTATTTCCTTCAATTTATTTGTAGTAATTAGTTATTCATTCTATAAAGATAGCTGCAGATAGAATTTTGTTGATTATATCATATGTTTGACATGTTTTTTCATCCCATATATTTTCTCTGTATTATGAGAACTTTATTTGGTTTATTTATATATTTTTTTGCAAGACAAGATTATGAGAAGTGTTACCAGAGGTGTATAAACACAGTAAAAAAATGTATGCATTTTATCTTGTTACAAGCAGGAAACATTTAAAATATATATATATATATTATGTAGAAGTATCTAATGATCACCCTACCTGAAGGATAAATGCATATATCTCAATGTAGACCAGCTTGCACAAGTAGATCCTGAACGTACTTTTTATCTTTAATCGTTTCTTGTTTGTTCTGTATTCCTTGTCTTGATTTTGTCCTCTTCTAAAAAAACTATGCAATAATTTAAAATTCAAAAGAATACATATATAGTAAATTTATTACTATATATAATATATTTGCTATTTTATATTTTCATTATTTATTTATTTATTTTAAAATGAAATACATTGGGGTGACATTGGTTAATAAGACCATATAGGTTTCAAGTGTACATTTTTATGATACTAGATCTGTATTTTGCACTGTGTGACCACCACTTAAAGTCAAGCCATTTTCCATCACATATATATTAGGCCCCCTTCCAACCTCACCACCTCACCTCTTTCCCTCTGGCAACCACCACATTGCTGTGTCCATGAGTTTCAGTTTTATATCCCACATATTGGTGAAATCATATGGCTCTTGGCTTTTTCTGACTTGTGTTGCAGTTAGCATAATAACCTCGAAGTCCATTCTTATCAGAAACTGTAACATTTCATCTTTTCTTACAGTTGAGTAGTATTTCATTGCATATATGTACCATATCTTCTTTATCCAGTCTTCTATCAAAGCACACTTTGGCTGTTTCCATGTTTTGGTCACGGTGAATAATACTGCAATGAACATGGGAGTGCCTATATCTGTTTGCCATATATGTTTTCGATATTTTGGGGGTAGATACCCAGGAAAAAGACTGCTGGGTCATATGGTAACTGTATTCTTAATGTTTTTAGGAACAACCAGACTGTTTTCCATAGTGGCTATATCAGTATACATTCCCACCAGCTGTGAAAGAGGGTTCCCTTTTTGCTACAACCTCTCCAACACTTGTCTTGTTGAAAACAGCCCTTCTACCACATATAGGGTGGTAGCTCATTGTAGTTTTGATTTGTATCTCCCTAAGAGCTAGTGAGGTTGAACATCTTTTCATATATCTGTTTGTCATTTGTATGTGTTCTTGAGAGAGATTTCTGTTCAGGTAACCTGCCTATTTTTCAATTGGATTGTTTATTTATTTGGTGTTGAGTTTTATGAGTTCATTATATATTTTGGATATTAAACCTTTGTTGGAACTGTTGTTTGCAAATATCATTTCCCTTTGGTCAATTGCCTCTTTCTTTTTAAAGTGTGTTTTGCCAATAAACTTTTTAAGAAACTGGATTTGTTGTCTTGTGAAATATCCACATTCTGACCTTATCTAATCTGACATTTAAATTATTATTCTGTCCCTGGCATTTATTTTAAACTGGAGTTAGCACTAAAGTTTTGATTATATTTAGGTTCAATACTGTTGGAAATGAAACTTTACAAGTGGTACTGGAAGCTCCCTATGTTTTATGTCAGGAAGCACATATTTTCTAGTTGTCCCCACTTCAGTGATTCATCTTTGAAATTCTCACAGTGACAGTCTATTTTCTTCATATAGAGGTTGTCCATCAAACATTTATTCTTTTCATCAGTTAGTTTCAAATACTTTTCAGTCATTTCCACATTTTAAAGCACTAGTGATCTAAATATTTTGTGATGAAGAAGTTTCAGTCATTAGTTTTATACTTTTTGGTTATCCAAATTATAGTTAACAAAGAAAAGCTGGATAATTATTTAATTATTTTTTAAAAATTATACCCTCAGTTGTTAAGTATCCTAATTAATGCCAGAGTTGACCAGTTTTCTTTCTCTTGTTTTCTCTCTCTCTCACAGAACCTTTCCTTTTAGCATTAATATGTGTTTTTATATATCCCTGTACTTTAATCAATGCATTTTCACTTTGTGATTATTATGTCATCAGCCTTGTTCAATGGTGGTAATAATGAACTTCTCTGGGCATTACAAACAGAGCAGTGTGGATTTAAAGGAAATCAGGGATGATAACCTAGAACTCAGAAGTCTGCATACAAAAATGCTAAGATGGGATCTGTATCACAAATAGAACTACAGTGAGGGTGTCAGTATAATCAAGCATATGTAAACCCAAACTAATACCCAGTTGTTTTCACAGGTAATTTAATGAAATATAGATGAATATAGCAGAAACATAACATTGGTTCCCTTGGGGGTTGATTACAAGGAGGAATTAATGAAGAAAGAGTGAAGGGAAAGCTTCAGTGATATGTACTGAAGCTTTCACATACATATGAAAAGGTTAGAATGGGGAGGCAACAAGCAGACCAAGTGAGGCGCACAAGGTGGCTGACCATGGTCATACATTCGCACGCAGATAAACCAGGTGAAAACGGGCTACGAGACAGACTGCACAACCCAGGGCCCTAGTGCTGGATAATAAAGCCTAAAAGCACCTATTGAAAACACTTGTGGGGGTTGAGGTGCCAGGAGAGAATCCCAGCCTCACAGAGGGGACTGATTCGAAAGAGAGTGGAGCAAGCACCATTGTTCCCTCTCGGACCCCGCCCCCACATAAAACATCACAACACTGCAACTGGGTTGCCCGGCCCTCGTGGACACTGAAGGCTCTACCCCTCATACATAACAGGCACGACCAGACCGGAAAAAAAAATGGCTCAAAGTTAAGCGACCAAGAGATAGCCAATTTATCAAATGCACAGTTCAAAGCACTAGTGATCAGGATGCTCACAAAATTGGTTGATTTGGGTCACAAATTAGATGAACAAATGAAGGCTACAATAAGTGAAATGAAGGAAAATTCATAGGGAACCAATAGTGATGGGAAGAAAACTGGGACTCAAATCAACAGTGTGGACCAGAAGGAAGAAAGAATCAACCAAACAGAAAAGAATGAAGAAACCAGGCTTCAGAAAAATGATGAGAGGCTTAGGAACCGCCAGGACAGATTTAAATGTTCCAACATCCAAATTATAGGATTACCAGAAGGGGAAGAGGAAGAACAACAAGTAGAAATCTTATTTGAACAAATAATAAAGGAGAACTTCCCCAATCTGGAAAAGGAAATAGACTTCCAGGAAGTCCAGGAAGCTCAGAGAGTCCCAAAGAAGGTCGCCCCAAGGAGGAACACACCAAGGCACATCATAATTCCATTAGCCAAGATTAAAATGAAGGAGAGAATTCTAGAAGCAGCTAGAGATAAGGGCACAGTCACCTACAAAGGAGATCCCATCAGACTGTCAGCTGATTTCTCAAAAGAGACCTTCCAGGCAAGAAGGGGCTGGAAAGAAGTATTCCAAGTCATGAAAGCCAAGGACCTACATCCAAGATTGCTCTATCCAGCAAAGCTGTCATTTAGAATATAAGGGAAGATAAAGTGCTTCCCAGATAAGTTCAAGTTCAAGGAGTTCATCATCACCAAGCCCTTATTATATGAAATGTTAAAGGGACTTATCTAAGAAAAAAAGATAAAAAATATGAACAGTAAAAAGACAGCAAACTCACAGTTATTAACAACCACACCTAAAACAAAACAAACTAAGCAAACACCTAGAACAGGAGCAGGAACTCAGAAATGGAGATCACATGGAGGGTTAGCAACAGGGGAGTGGGAGGAGGAAAGATCAGGGAAAGGTACAGAGAATAAGTAGCATAGACAGTAGGTAGAAAATAGACAGGGGGAGGGCAGGAATAGTGTGGGAAATGTAGAAGCTAAAGAACTTATGACACATGGACATGAACTAAAGGGGGGGAATGTGGGTGGGAGGGGGTGTGCATAGTGGAGGGGTATGAAGGGGCAAAATGGGATAACTGTAATAACATGATCAATAAAATATATTTAAAATTAAATTATAATAAAATAAAATAAAATAAAATGAATAAATTAAAAAAAAAAGTATTCCAAGTAATGAAAGGCAAGGACCTACATTCTAGATTACTCTATCCAGCAAAGCTGTCATTTATAATAAAGGACAGATAAAGTGCTCTCTAGATAAGGTCAAGTTAAAAGAGTTCATCATCACCCAGCCCTTATTATATGAAATGTTAAAGGGATTTATCTAAGAAAAAGAAGATTGGAACTATGTACAGTAAAATGAAAACAAACTCACAGCTATTAACAACTGAACCTAAAAAAAAAAAAAAGAAACTAAGCAAACAACTAAAACAAACAAAATCATGGAAATGGAGAGCACATGGAGGGGTATCAACAGGGGAATGGTAGGGGGAGAGAGTGGAAAAGGTACATAGAATAAGCATAAATGGTAGGTAGAAAATAGACAGCGTGAGTTAAAGAATAGTATAAGAAATGTAGAAGCCAAAAACTTATATGCACAACCCATGGACATGAACTAAAGCCGGAATGCAGGTGGGAGGGGGTGTGCAGGGCGGAGGGGAATAAAGGGGGGTAAATGGGACAAGTGTAATAGAATATTATGAATGAAATATTTTTAAAAATTATATATGTGTGTGTATATATATATATATATATGCATCTATATGTATGAATGTGGGAATCCATGCACTGACTTAAAATTTTCCAAAGGTTTATTTTGTACTTATAAAAAATTATTCTAAATCCTTTACCATAAAGTACAAAGCTCCTGCCTACCTCTCCATCCTTATCTCCTCATTCCTTGACTACTATGTCCCAGTCAGCCAGACACCTTTAATACTTCAGAGATACCCATCTACATTCTACATTTGGGATACCCATTTGTACAGGCCTTATATCTTTTTCCCTAAACTTCCTCTACTTCCTATTTCAAGGAGTAACTTCTTTTTCTCTCTCTCTCTCTTTTTTTTGTTGTTCAAGTACAGTTGTCTGTATTTTTCCCCCACCACTCACCCCACCCCAGCCATCCCCACTCCCACCCTCAATCCTACCCCTCTTTGACTTTGTCCATGTGTCCTCTGTACATGTTCCTGACAAACTTTCCCACTTTTCTCCCCATTATATCCTCTTCTCTGGTTACTGTCAGTTTGTTCTTTATTTCAGTGTCTCTTGTTATATTTTGTTTGCTTGTTTGTTTTGTTCATTAGGTTCCAGTTATAGGTGAGAGCATATGGTATTTGTCTTTCACCGCCTGGCTTATTTCATTTAGCATAATGCTCTCTAGTTCTATCCATGCTGTTGTGAAGGGTAGGAGCTCCTCCTTTCTTTCTGCTGTGTAGTATTCCACTGCGTAAATGTACCACAGTTTTGTTAAAAAAGATTACTTATTTATTTTTAGAGAGATGGGAAGGGAGGGAGAAAGAGAGGGAGAGAAACATCAAAGTGTAGTAGCCTTTCATGCATCCCCCACTGGAGACCTGGCCTGCAACCCAGGCATGTGCCTTGGGCTGGGAATTGAACTAGCAAACCTCTTGTTCACAGACCCACACTGAATCCACTGAGCTACACCAGCTGGGGCTGTACCACAGTTTTTTATCCACTCATTAACTGATGAGAACCTAGGCTGGCCCCAGCACTTGGCTATTGTAAATTGTGCTGCTATGAGCATTGGGGTGCATACATTCTTTTGAATTGCTGTTTCCAGATTCTTAGGATATAATCTCAGCATGGAATTGCTGGATCCAAAGGCAGTTCCATTTTTAGTTTTTTTGAGGAAATTCCACACTGTTTTCCACAGTGGCTGCACCAGTCTGCATTCTCACCAGCAGTGCACTAGGATTTCTTTTTCTCCAAAACCTCATCAGCACTGTTGTTTGTTGATTTGTTTATGATGGCCATTCTGAGCAGTGTGAAGTGGTATCTCATTGTGGGTTTTTTTTTTTTTTTATTATGGTTTTAATTTGCATCTCTCTGATGGCTAGTGATGCTGATCATCCTTCACATGTCTCTGGGCTGTCTGTATGTCCTCTCAAGGAGTAACTTCATTTTTTCAGTTTTAGTTTAAGTTATGCCTCATCAACATAATATTCCAATACTCCTAATCTGTGTAAGTACCACTGTTTATTTTCTGCCACTGTGCCTTGTGAGTTTCCCCCGCAGAGATTTTTACAATTTGAACTTTATGTATTTATTTATTATGTATCCTGTCTATTCTTTGTCTTTCACTGGTTTGTAAACTCTGAGAGGAAGATAATGTGTTTATTTTAGTCAAAAAATAACCATCATTTAGCACAATGCTTTGCATACAGTTAAGTATTCCAGAAACATCTGGTTAGGACTTGATTTTTGTGTTAGTTGAGAACCACAATGTTCAAGCAGGATGTATTGTTATAAGGAGAGTGAGAAACCAATTCAAGGACATACAGTGCAGTTAAAGATGTTTTCTATGGCAGAAAACAAAATGAAGAGTAAGACTATTTGCAGTTGAAATCACACCAAAAGTAGCATTATGATCAAAACCTGAGAAAGTGTCTAATGTATAAACCAAAGTAATGTATTAAAGATGATTATAAGAAAATTAAAACTAATTTGGTGAAGGAAATAGGCATGCAAATGTAGGAAGCACAGAGAGTCCCAAACAAGATGGATGCAAAGAGGCCCACTCTAAGGCGCATCATAATTAAAATGTCAAAGGTTAAAGGTAAAGAGACAATCTTAAAAGCAAGAGAAAAGAAATTAGTCACCTACAGGGGAGATTCCACTAGAATGTCAGCTGATTTTTTAAAAGAAACTTTGCGGGCTAGAAGAGATTGGCAAGAAATATTAATGAAAAGTAGGGACCTATAGCCAAGATTGTTCTACTAGCAAAAATATCATTTAGAATAGAAGAGAAGGCAGATAAAGAACTTCCCAGAAAAGGAAAAAACTAAAGGAGTTCATCATCACCAAACCATTATTATATGAAATGTTAAAGGGACTTATTTAATAAAAAATATGAACAATTAAATAGCAACAAATACATATCTATCAATGATTGAATCTACCAAAGGGTTCCAGTTTGATTCTCAATCAGGGCACATGCCTGGTTTGCAGGTTAGGTCCCTAGTCAGGTGACATGCCTGTGGAGTGTGAGAGCCAACCACACATTCATGTTTCTCTCCCTCTTTTTCTCCCTCTGTTCTCTTTTGTCTAAAAATAAATAGATAAAATCTTTAAAAAACAATTGAATCTAAAAACAAACTAAGGAAACAAGAAGAACAGTGACAGAATCATGGATACAGAGAGCATTTTGATTGTTGCCAGATGGGAGTGGGTATGGGTGAAGAGGTGAGGGGATTAAGAAGTACAAATAGGTAGTCACAGAATAGCTATGGTGATGTAAAGTATAGTGTAGGAAATGGACTAGCCAAAGAACTTATACGTGTGACCTATGGATATGAATGATGGTGGGGGGATTGCCTGAAGGAGTGGGGGGTGCTGGGTGGAGGGGGGCATAGTGGGAAAAATCAGGATGACTGTAATAGCATAATCAATAAACTATAATTAAAAATCAAAACAAAGCCAATAAAGACAGTAAGCAAACACACAAAAGATACAGAGGCAAAACAGAAAGCTCTCTATTAGTAAAAGAAGATGGAGTGGGGTCAGTTGTATTCTTATAAAATAGTCATCTACTGCAAGAAAGCCAGTAAGTATACTGTGGTCGTGCGCCCGCAAGCACCCATCCAAAAGAACCTATGCACCCCAATGTTCATAGCAGCACAATTTACAATAGCCAAATGTTGGAAGCAACCTAGGTGCCCATCAGTAAATGAATGGATCAAGAAATGATGGTACATTTACACAATGGAATTCTATGCAGCAAAAAGAAAGAAGGAGCTCCTACCCTTTGCGACAGCATGGATGGAACTGGAGAGCATTATGCTAAGCAAAATAAGCCAGGAGGTGAAAGACAAATACCATATGATCTCACCTTTAACAGGAACCTAATCAAAAAAAACAAACAAACAAGCATAATATAACCAAAGACACTGAAATTGAGAACAAGAGAGGAGAGGGATAGGAATATCTAGGGAAAAGGGGAAGGGATTAGAACAACAAGTATGAAAGACACATGGATGAAAGCTGGGGGGGGGCTGGAAATGGGAGGGAGGGAGCTGGGGAGGGCTGGAGCGGTGGGATGGGCTGGGAGTAGAAAACAGAAAACTGTATAAGAACAACAATTAAAAAAATAAAATTCATTTATTATTTTCCCCCTAAAAAAAAAAAAGAGAAAGAAAGTCAGTATACTCAAGTTTTTTAGGGCTTATATTAAGGGTTAGATAATATTGAGAAAGAATGGCAAGCAGGTTTATTTTGTTTCAGTCTCTTGATTATTTTAGTAGAGGTGATTTTACAATATTATAAGTTGTCTTTAGGGAGGTTGTTAGAGGCTTGGAAGCCACAAGTTATTATAGAAACAGATTGTTGTGTACAGAGGGAAAAACTTTACTATAGCTTAAGGTAACAGTTGGACTATAGATTGAAATCCCCATTTACAAAGCCAAAAATAATGACTGGTGCAATAATTAAACTCTTGATAAAAAGTAAGCTATTTTAGGATAGAATTGTAGGGAAAGTTAATTTTTTTAAATACATGTGAAACAAAGCTGTTAAATGAAATTCTAAATATTAATTAAAGTTCAAAGAGTACATATATTCTTTTGTTTCTGCATGTAGTGGTATAATTAATAGGTAAATATACTGGAATTTTTATGGAAATAATTTATTTGTCATCAATTAATAATGCATTTATCCATTTATTTTATCATATGGGCTCTCAATTTTAATTAAACTCTTTTTAATATTTTTGAATTAATAATAGCACAGCGAATGTCAAGGAAATGAATAATTCTCAATCACTAAATAGAAAAAGAGGCAACAAATTGAATATTCTAATTTCTTCCAGACAGTAATTTTTCTCTTTGTATGTTGGCATTTTTGTTTTACTTCATTTTATTTATTTTAAAATATTTTATTTACTTATTTTTAAAGAGAGAAGAAAGGAGGGAGAAAGTGTGAGAGAAACATCGATGTGAGAGAGAAACATAGATTGGTTGCCTCTTATATGTGTCCCAACTGGGGGCCAAACCCAAAACCCAGGCACATGCCCCTGATGGGGAATGAAACTGGCGACCTCTTGCCTTTTGGTATTTTATTTATTTATTTATAATAAATTTATTTATAATAAATAAATAAATATTTATTTATTTATAATTTGTTGATTTTAGAGAGAAAGAAAGGAAGGGAGAGAGAAACGTCAATTTATTGTTCCACTTATTCATACATTTATTGGTTGCTCCTTATATGTGCTGTGACTGAGATGGAACTTGAAAACTTGGTGCATCGGGAGGATGCTGTAACCAACTGAGCTACTCACCAGGGCTGTATGTTGGAATTTTCTGAAGATATAGTTTTAAGGAGATGGATGCTAATTGTTGGTAAATACCATTTATCCAAAGGCTGCTTAGCCACAAAGAGCAGAGATCTGAGTTTAAGCAAGACTTGCGTCATTGTGCTGCCAACAGGCCAGTGGACTGCAAAGAGATGACAATAATGACTTCAAAGGGATGCTCAGACCAGAGTAGAGGGACTAGTGTCTACAGTCAGGCCAAGAAACTGAATTAATTCTATACAAGGTCCTAATAATGGGGAGATCAGCTATTTGAATAAAGAAGAAATAAATACAGTAGGAATTTAAAATTGGGCTTAGGGGAATATTCTTTCAAATCAGTTCTGTGTCTTCCAAAGCAGTCTTAAAATCTGACAAAGTGATTCTTTCCATGTATCTTTGTACAGTATTAAACTCTCTATAACTTCGAATAAATGAAATTAAGCTAGGCACTGAACCTTGTAGTTCTCTGATATGGAATGAAGAATTTCCATTTCTTGCATCTGACTAAGAGCTCAATCTATTGCTGTTACATGTACAACTGGCAATAAATTTAAATTTCAAGGTTTTTCACTAGCTAAGGAATCTTGGACAAATCACTTTACTTCTCTTGGCTGCATTTTCTTATGCAAAATGGAGTAATGGGTAGGGGAGAAGAGAGCACATTTGGATCTAGAGAGTAAGTTAATCATTTTAGAGCTCAACTCTGTGACTGAATAAACAGAAAATCAAATGGCTCTTTGCATCAATTCTTATTATATTTGAGTACCTATTAGTCAAATTAACATTTTCCATTTGTAAAATGGGGGCAATATCTATTCATTCTGAAAGCATTAGCATTTAATGTTCATCAAAGTCTTAATTCAGCATCTAGCATATAGCATGTGCTTAAGAATTATGGCAATGATTATTATTCACATTTTACTATCATTACCAATGTGGAAAACCTTTGCATCTTAAGAGGATTATAAAAATATTTGCATTTGGCAAATTATGTAGGAATAAGGAAGGAGTTGTTTTGGGTGAAAATATTTCCATTATGTATACAATACCCAGGCAAATTTCCCCATGGGTAAGTATTCACAAATCCCTTTCATGCAAACCTACAGGTATACAATAGGACTATAAAAATATGAAATATGTCCAGAAAAAGTCCAACCACCGTTAACATAATGAAAATCATTTGTACAACATTGACTGGCAGCCGAGGAGAGTGGACTGGAATGTGCATGTGTGAACACCAGTGCCTTCACTGTACTAGTCAGTGGGGCAGTGGATGTTGCTGAGTGAGCATCTAAACTGTGTGGCCGTTCAGTTCAAAATGACTGAGCGAGTAGAGCAACAAATCTGCATCAAATTTTGCATGAAGCTTAAACATTCCTCCCCAGAAACTATTCAGATGATTCAGAAGGCCACAGCTATGGGCAACTGGTGATTGGCAGCTTCAACAAGACAACACACCCACTCATGTATCACACCTTGTGTAGAGTTTTTTGATGAAAAATCAAATCACCAAGGTGACTCAGCCACTCTACAGCCCAGATTTGGCACCTGGTGACTTCTGGCTTTTCCCAAAACTAAAATCACCTTTGAAAGGGAAGAGGTTTCAGACCATCGATGAGATTCAAGAAAATATGACAGGACAGTTGATGGCCACTGGGAGAACTGTGTGAGGTCCTGAGGTACCTGCTTTGAAGGGACTGAGATGTCATTGTCGTATGTACAATGTTTCTTGTATCTTGTTCAATAAATATCTCTATTTTTCATGTACATGGCTGGATACTTTCTGGTCAGACCTCATATCAAATTGAACTTTAGAAAAATTTTATCTATGCTGCATATATATTTATTTATATATTTAATATCTATACTACACATATTATCTGAAAGAAAGGAAGATAAGGGATACCATATATTTATTAAAATGTCTTCTGAAATATGTTTAAATTTAACTCAATTTAAGTCTAGGATTTAAACTTTGATATTTTAATTTTTTTTAATATACGTCACTGCTTAAAAGCTAGGCTACAGACTCAAACTAAGTCAGTCTAGTTCTCCAGGCCAAGATTTGAAATCTTTAGCAAAATGACATCATAATGCAAGGTGCTCACAGAAAGGTTATAAATTATAAATAGCAACCTCTTATCTATATTTTTCCCTTAAGAAATAGCCAAAAGTCTATTTCTTAAAAGTATGATATACAGAAAATTTTGGTCTATTGTGTAAAGGACAGAATGTCCCAAATTATTTGCCAGTCAACTTATTTGTGAAACAAATCATAGCTGGCCAATGATTGGTAAACAGAGAAATCGTTTACATTATGAAAGCTGTCTCCAAGGTTTAAAAACCTTCCTGGTTGCTGTTAATAAGAAATCAAGTAAAGAATATTTTAGCTCTGGCCAGTGTGGCTCATTGGTTAGAGCGTCATCCAGTAAACCTGCAGGTTACAGGTTTGATTCCTGGTCAGAGTGTATGCCTAGGTTGAGGGTTCATGTATTGGAGGCAACTGGTCGATATTTTTCTCACATCAATGTTTCTCTCTCCCCCTCTCCCTCCTTTCCCTTGTCTCTAAAATCAGTGAGCATAACCTTGGGTGAGGATTACAAAAATTATAGATGCATCTCACTGATACTTGATTTTGCCAAGGTCTTCCACTAGTACATGAATTTAAGAGATGGGTATAGAGAATTGTAACTGAACAAAAACAGAGGTTTGGCTGACTCTGCAAAAGCCAAACTCATGAGGCAGATAATGGTTCAGAAGGAAAGAGGTTTTATTCAGGTGCTGCATAAACTAGGAGAATGGCAGACTCTTGTCTCAAAGATCATCTCTTTTTGCCATGGAAGAAGTCCAACTGTCTTTAGCAAAGCCCAGACAAAAGCCAGTATCCAGAGTTCCTGCTCTATTTTAAGGTACAGTCCTTGGAGCCTGCAGGTGGCTGCTAAGCGGTCTGAGTCCCTACTCAGGTAGCTTAGCTTGTTTCCAGCTGCTGTCCATTTCAAGCTCCCTCCTGGAACCTGGGTGTGGAGCCCACATGGCCATGGGCCGTTTGGCTGCTAGGGCCACAATAGTCATATGCTCCAGGGTGAGTGAGAGAACCTGTGAACACATGGGCCAGTGCACCACCAGCTGTACAAGAGTGAATGAGAAGCTCACTCCTGGAGGCCATGGGCTACCTGGCTGCCAGCTTGTTACATTACCTATGTCACTTTTTTTGTAATTTATATAACCATATAAAGTTTACAAATTGAAGGCCTCCCTGAGTCTGTCCCAAGGGCAAACTTTTGATAAAATTTGCTTTCATATTCCAAAAGTTGTATGTAGTGATGCACAGCATATATGGTCTTTCCAAAGCTCTATCACTATATTCATGAACATTGCATCTGAGAAGAAAAAAAAAAGAGCTTTTGAATTTACAATGAAATATCTAAGTATTTGTTTAAGATAAGCTAATATTTTAATAGTGCTAACTTATATTAGATTTGTTCATACTAGCCTGAGTAGCACTCGTTTATTTTTATAAATCTGTATTGTAATAGTAAATTACATAAATATTTATTAGAGACTGAACTAACCTGAAAACCTTTAAATTGTAAGAGATGGAGATAGAATGGATTCTCATTATTCGTGATCATTATGATCTATAAAGTCACCAGGAGCACTGCTCCCAAAGCATTAGTGAATACCAAAGCATTACTCCCAAGGAAATATAGAGCTAGGTTAAGAGAGAGAGTAGACAGAATGATTCAACTTCTTTGATGACTGGTACTTTCCAGAAGATAAGGAAAATTTCTTCTACAGACACAAGGATAAGAGAATATCAGTAGATGGGTAAGATTTCAAATCTGCATTGGAAAAAACATTAAGCTCACTTGGGATGTGGAAGAGTCCAGGTGAAGGCTAGTTAGGTAATAATTAACATTTCCTGGACTCTGCTCTGAGACATTGAGTTGATTATGCTTTTTAAATACTTTATGAATTTCATCCAGATGTCTTCAGAATCATCCCCAAGATTTGAGTGTACCAGTTTCAGCTTCTTTGAAGGTAGCAACAAAGACAGGTTTCCTTTACACTTCCAGAGCCAGGTTTGTGGAGTGTAATTAACAGACACTGAGTATCCTGTAAGAAATGCTGCTGAACAAATCAGGAATACCACATCTTGATTTCCTTCAGGTGGCTTGGGATGTCATTATTGAAGATGATCACCACTCTGTGAGAGTTCTTCATCAGGGATGGCCAGCAAGACTGGAACTTTGGGTCACTGCCACAATTCCATAGTCAAACTCTCACCTTGTGTGTTTGTTGTAGCTGGTAATTTGTGGGTTCTCAAATTCTAGGATCCTCTTCCATGGATTGGGTTATATTTGGTGATGTTAGAAGATTCTATCAGGAAGTTTGTCAAAAAAGTTTGTCCACACTTGCAAGTGGCTCACGAAGAAGATCTTGGCTTTCAGAATTCTCTTCTGCTGATGGAAGGCCCACTGGAGCCCACTTCTGCCTTGGGTGTATGTACTTGTACATCTGGTTTCTTCATTGATGCAGTCCATTGCATAAAGAATTGAAAAAAATCTCTGCGAACCAGGACAAATCTGTAAGTGCCCTCTAGGTGGTTTATTGCTCCTTAATTATCAAGACCAATCATTAAACATACTGACGTGTGTCTAGGAAGTATCCAGCCATGTAACATGAAGAATAGGGATGTTTATTGAGGAAGATACAAGATACAAGAAACATTAGAGACTTCTAGTCAAGATGGTGGCATAGGCAGATATGGCTCACCTCTTCCCACAACCACTTCAATTACAAATAAAATATAGAACAACAATCACACAGAAACATCAGAAGTCAAGTTGAATAGAAGGGTGACAACTATGGAATGATAGAAACCACATCCATCCAGATAGGTAGGAGGGGCAGATATGTGAAACAGGTTGGTCCCACATCCACATGTGGTGGACAAAAATTTGGGAGATATATCTGAGGAGAAAGTAGTCCCAGCCCCACACCAGGCCCCCCAGCCCAGAGTTCCAGTGCCAAGAAGATAAGTCCCCATAACTTCTGGCTGCCAAAACCAGTGGGGATTGAGTTGGTGGCAAAAACTACTGAGGTTTCAAGCAGTTCCTCTTAAAGAACCCACTCACAGACTTACTCAGATTCACTCCCTCTGAGCTCCAGCACTGGGGTAGCAGCTTGAAAGGCATCAGTGGCAGACAGGGAGAAACTGGTGTCTGGCATCAAGGTGAGCAGAGGCCATTGCCCCTTTTTCTTTTTTTCTTTAATTTAAAAAAACATTTTATTTATTTATCTTTAGAGGGAAGGGAGGGAGTGAGGAAGAGAAACATCAATGTATGGTTGCCTCTCGTGCGTCCCCTGCTGAGAACTGGCCTGCAACCCAGGCATGTGCCATGACTGGGAATCAAACCACGATGCCTTGGTTCACAGACCTGTGCTCAATCCACTGAGCCACACCAGCCAGGGCCATTGCCCCTTTTTCTAAATCCTCCCCCCACAGAGCCACAGAGCTGGCAAGCTGGTGCCATGTCTGAGACTCCATCAACCTGGATAACACTGTTTCACCTGCCTTGGAGATCCCCAGAGACTCCCCCCCAACCCTGCAGCAAACTTATGGGCCCACCCAAGCTGCTTTTCCATATGAATGATGGTCCTGGCTCATGCTTCACAACTTCCTAAAACCTCTCAAACAAGCAACAACAGTCTCAGTGAGCCCCAGGCCAGGCACTAGCAGCAGCCAGCCTAGATTCTCAGCTTGGCTTCACCTCACAATCTCCAAGCCCAGCATATATAGCAGCCATCTCAGATTGCTTTATAGCTCAGGTGGGTAACCTCAGGCAAAACACAGGTGGGGTCTGACCTTTAGCTTACACTACCTGGGAAACCTTAGGGTTGGCATACCCATCGGGCAGCTACTGACCATGTTGGAGCATCACCACACTGCCCCTGCAGAGCTGATATTCCATGGAGGGTAGTGGTTGGTGGTAAGTGGTCACAGCCAAGTCTTACAGCTGATGGACCTGGGTAAATCCCTCCCATTGATTTGCCAACAGCAACCAAGGCTCAACTACAAGAGGAGGGTGTACTCAGACCACACAAAGGGTGCATCTCCAATACCTAACTTGGGTAATAGAGGAAGCTGTGCTACTGGACCCTACAGGACACCTACCACATTATACCACACTAACAAGACATGGAGTCATAGCAGCTCTATCTAATACATAGAAACAAACACAGGGAGGCTGCCAAAATGAGATAGAAAAACATAGCCCAAGTGAAAAAACAGATCAAAACTCCAGAAAAAAAGAGCTAAATGAAATGGAGATAAGCAATTTATCAAATGCAGAGTTCAAAACATTACAAGGAGGTTCAAGGAATTTAGTGAGGATCTCAATGGCATAAAAAGATCCAGTCAGAAATTACTAATTGAAATAAAGAACAATTTACAGGGAAACAACAGTAGAGTGTAAAAAACCGAGAATCAAATCAGTGATTTGTAACATAAGGAAGCAAAAACAACCAATCAGAACAAGAAAAAAAAGAATCCATTTAGAATTGAAGGGCAGCATCTTCACCAAACCATTATTATAGGAAATACTAGACATATTTAAGAAAATGAAGATGATCAAAACTATGAACAATAAAATAGCAAAAATACGTATCTGTCTAAATTGAATCTAAAAAATAAACTAAGCAAACAATAAGAACAGAGACAGAATCATGTATATGGAAAGCTTTTTAATGGTTTTCAGATGGAAAAGGGTCTAGGGGAATGAGTGAAGGGGTGAGAAGATTAAGAAGTACAAGTAGGTAGTTACAGAATAGCCATGGGGATGTAAAGTACAGTATAGGAAATGGAGTAGCCAAAGAACTTACATGCATCACCGATCGACATGAACAATGGGATTGTGTGAGGGAGTTGGGGTGCTATGGGGAGTGGGGCAAGAGGGGAAAATCAGGACAACTGTAGTAGCATAATCAATAAAATATAATTAAAAAAAGAAACATTGTACATAAGACAATGATGCCTCAGTGCCTTTCAAAGTAGGCACTTTGGGATTTCACACAATTCTACCAATCTCCCTTAGCTGCTCATTGCATTTTCCTGAATCTCATCAATTGTCTTAAATCTTTTCGCTTTCAAAGGTGATTTTAATTTTGGGAAAAGCCAGAAATCACAGGGCACCAAATCTGGGCTGTTAGCAGGGCTGAGTCACCTGGATGATTGGATTTTTTGTCAAAAATTCTGCATGACATGTGATCCATGAGTGGGTGTATTGTGATGAGGCTGCCAGTCACCAGTTGCCCATAGCTGTTGGCCTTCTGAATCATCTTAATAGTTTCCACAGAGGAATATTTAAGCTTAATGCAAAATTAGATGCAGATTCATTGCTCTTCTCATTCAGTCCTTTTGAATGTGTGGCCACCAGTACCCATGCACACTCAATAGCATCTACTGCCCCCACTGACTAGTACATGAAGTGATTGTCCATGCATGTGCATTCCAGTACACTCTTCTTGGCTGTCAGGTTAGACTGATGTCCTGCAATCTGTTCCTGTTATATTAACAATGGCTGGACTTTTCCCAGATCGATCTTGTGTATCTTACAGCAATTATTACCATTTAAAAGGGATGGTAACAGCTCTGTTGCAAATGCAATTAGAAAATTGAGAGATTGGAGCTTAAAAAGATCTCTTTCATGCATCTTGAGATTTAAGCTAATTCTTAGCATAAAGTCATATGCAATGTGGGTGCTTAAACACATTCATGTTGTTGCAATTGGCAAAAGTTTTCAATAAAGTTCTATAGTTAAAAATGTGCCAGCTTTTAGCTGAATGTGCAAAAATAAATATTAGTCATTCCTTGGATCAGCCTTTTTTAAGGTGTCGATGGGACTTTGTGTGTGTGGAGACTGTATTCAGCCAAAAGTAAAATTTTCTTTGAAACTTATGTTGAAAATGTTAAGTGTAATATTTATTGCTTTCCAAGGCTTAAAATTTATATGCAGATATGCTGTTATGAAACTTATTTGGTATTCAAATGTTCACTTTATATCTTTCCTCACCCCAAGGACTGTTTTACTAGCAAGACAGACTTTCTATGTGGTTTTTGTTTTTATTTTTAATGCCACTACTGGCAATACACTTTAACAGTGGTAAATAATCATTGTTGTTTATGGTCCTAGAAATATAATACTTAAAAAATAATTTTGAAGGGTTTTATTCAGACTTCAGCATGTATCTAGCTTTAATTTTAAAAAGGACAAAGGGCCCTGGCTGGTGTAGCTCAGTGGATTGAGCACGGGCCTGCGAACCAAAGGATCGCAGTTCGATTCTCAGTCAGGGCACATGCCTGGGTTGCAGGCTGGGAGCGTGAGAGGCAACCACACATTGATATTTCTCTCTCTCCTTCCCTTCCCCTCTAAAGATAAATAAATAAAATCTTAAAAATAAATAAAAAGGACAAAGGAACATCAATCAAGTAGAGAAGAAAAAAAGGCAATTAAGTGGTAAGTTGTTGAACATGTACATGCTATAAATTTATGTAAGTCCCAAAAGTATGAAAAAATGCAACCCAGCTCTTCATAGTGGAATAAACAAGGTGGGAACTACCTTTTCTCAAATGGTGTATTGATGTTTTAAATTTTTTCTACTATCTTTTTATATGGTGATTGATAGTTATTAATTTATTTGGCATTTATCATGCCAATATTAATTCATGCATATCTCATATGACAATTACAATTGGTATGAATTTTCTGATGTGATGGACTAGTTCTACTTTAGTATTTATTGAGAGAATATAAATATTTTTACATGAGTCTCACTGCAGTTTACTAATTAATATACTCTTACTCTAGGATATAAGGAGTGACACTGGAATCTTTATGAAATGAAATAGCAGTAGTTAAAAAATTCATTAGTGTTTACATTGGTACCTAATGTATCCTTCTTGGAAGCCATATAGAAGGGCAAATTACTCAACAACTAGGTTTACTTCTTTATAAACTATATTTCTATTTTGTATTTGTAAATAAGAAATCTTACACGTTGAGCTGATTTCTGTCAGTGGGGAGATATTGGTCTGATATTAACAATGATTCTCTTGATCATTGTTAACTGAACTTTCTGCTACTTCTTGAGCCCATCTTCCTTCACCAGCTCCCTGCCTCCTGCTTCTTTTCCGCGTTTGAATCTCAGTGTTTGAGCTTTCTTCAGTTTGAAATTTAAGGTAGGTTCTAAGGCTGAGCTCTGGAGAGTCAGGTTATGATAACTGAGTCCTAAAGAAAGTAAAATGCTAATTTTTCTTGTGATTGTGATATAAACCTTGATAAAGTCAATATCTTTTAGTGCCTTTGGTATAAATAATTATGTGATTTCTTTAAGTTTTTAATGCTTGGAAGAAATTTTGTTTAAAACTCATGTTTACATGGTTATGTTCCCTAGGCCATATAATGTATTTCTACTTCTACCATAACTAATACAACTTTTTATTCCTTTTTAAAATTATTTTACAAAAGGCATTCTGATCACTTGAATAGGCTTTAGGTATAAGTGTGCAAAATCAGTTTGAAATCAAGTTAAATTCTGAACATTGTAGGCAATTGTCAGACAGCAAAATAGACCTACATTTTAAAATTCAGCACCTTATTACTCAGAATAGACAGGTGTATTTACAAACTACCTAAGTTTTTAAAAACAAAGCGATCTCAGCTTTATAACTGGAAAAATATTGCTCTTAAGTTTTGCCATTCATTTAGAATTAGAGGTTAAATTCAAAGACAGAGATGAAATCAGATTGTCCTGAAGGATTCAAGTAAACTGCTCCAAGGAAAGTGTCCCTTTCCCTCCCAGCCCAACGCGGCCAACTTCACCAGGCCCATTGCAGCCCTGATGTAACAAGATGTAATTTTCCAAAAGTAATGGAATTCATAGTAGTAGTAATATAATTTATTATGCAGTTAATGATGTTGGAAACTTTCCTAACTATTTTCATAGCTGATCTCTGCCTCCAGCTAACCCCTCCTCCTCTGGTTTCGCATAGAGTAAATCTGAAAGATTTATTGATAGGATGTTCTCTTTTGAAATATCCTAACAGCCACAAAGTTTAAAAATATTGGGAGTTGAGGAAAAAAAAGTAGTTGAGCTATCAACGTGAAGCTGCCTGTCAGACATAATCAAAATGCAAATGTCAATATTTAAATACTTTTTGCTACAGCACAGCAAAAAGGAGAGAGACAGCTCAATAACGTACATGGCAGGAAACAGGGGTGACAAACATCTTTTCAATTTCCTGGAAGTTACATAAGAGTAAAACATACTCAGCTAAATTAGGCTTTTTACTACAACAGGTTTATTTTTTCATTTCAGAAGGGAAAAAATATCAAACTCCAAATTGCTTCCCATTTCATCCACTCTGACAGCTTTAACTGAAGCAAAGTAGTTTTCTGATTATTACCTTTAGCCATAATATTTCTCTCCTACTCCTATGGCACATATGACATAGCCTTTGCTGTTGTCAAGGTGTCATGGCGTTTTCCCTCCGTATCTGGGTTGCTTTGTTTTAGCCAGCTGTACCGAGTAGACAGAATTTTACGATGTTACTTCTCTAGCACCACAACCTGCCATTTGAGTGGAAACTCCTGGTCAACAAAATTTAATTTTCTGAAGTGTTTGTTCTTAGACATGGTGAAAATTTAGATTTGCATTTTCTTTTATTTTCCACTGAGTTCTGTGCTCACAAGATAAGTGATCTTTTCTGGGAACTGAAGTTTATCTAGATGATAGGAGCTCCCCGGTTTATAAAAACTGATATAAGAAAAATCTACATGGAGGAAAAGAGTCCATTTTTTTTTTACCCTAAAAGTGATTTTTAGTTCACTGAATGGATTTACTAGTTCTAAAAGTACAGCTACTTATTTTACACATCATTAACTATTGGTTCAAGAAAACAGGGAAGAGAAAATTAAATAATTAGGAATCCATTGCCAATTATAGAATGACTAAAAATGAGAACATGAATATTTGAAATTAGAGTGGAAATCAACATGTAAATATGATTACTATGCCTAATGGCAAAGAAGTCAGCTTAAGAACATGACATTCTTTTTTTTCCCCTAAGATTTTATTTATTTATTTTTAGAGAGAGGGGAAGGGAAGGAGAAAGGGAGGGAGAGAAACATCAGTGTGTGGTTGTCTCTCATGCACCCTCTGCTGGGGTCCTGGCCTGAAACCCAGGCATGTGCCCTGACTGGGAATCGAACAGCGACCCTTTGGTTAGCAGGCTGGTGGTCAATCCACTGAGTCACACCAGCCAAGGAAAGAACTATCAGTCATTGAATCACTATTAGTACATCCTGTACTAATAGTACATCCAGTACTACATCCTGTAGTACTACTACAGGATAGTAGTATCACTACTATCCTGGGCTGGGCTCTGTTCAAGGGCCACAGAGGTTGTTAAGTTTAAATAAAATCTTTGTTCTTAAGGGATTTATAGTCTAGTGAGAGGATCAAATTCATCAATGCTGACTCTCACATAGAGGAGAGTGAGTTAGTCTGGAAATGAGATTCTTGTTTACTCACAAAAATCTTCCAGAAACAGCTTTTGATTTGTGGTGTAATATTGAAGGGAAATGTTTGCATCTTACTGAGCTAGCTGACAAGTTAGGTGAGAAAAGCGCGCGGTTTGGTGTCTTGAAGTTTAATTTCTCCCTTAACTAGCCATGTAACCTGGGGGACGATATTTAATTTCTCTGAGTTTAACTTTCCTTGTCTTAAAACAAGACTAATAATTTTTATCCACGTCATAGCACTGTTGGGGAAAACAAGTGAGATATGGTTGGAACGTGTCTAGCACAATCCTCAACACAGATTCTCCAAATGACTTTGAGAGTTTGGCTGTCTTCTCAAACTGCTTGCATATCGTGTCAGACCTCCTAGATACACATTTATCTGCCTCTGAGTTGAAACACTTGGTCCAGGTTAGTGGGGAATCAGCCTGAAATGGGAAGGCAGGCACTGGGGAGAGGCTGAGAGAAGAGCCTTTGAGAACATGATTGACACTAATTAAAGCAGCCTGTGGGTTGGGGCTGCTCAGTTTACTGTCACTAAATCTGCAAGACTGGAAATGTGTAAAACTTAAGGAACAATGGAGGAAAAAGGATGAAACCAAAGGTCAACACGAAACAGGAGATAAACACGGAAAGAAGTGGAGAACTCCTTTGATGAATGGTAATTTTCTTGATGACAGAATAGACATCAGTGTTCTGTGATTTAAAAATTGGTTTGTAGTAACTTAATGAAGGTACAAATTAAGAAATCCCTGTGTCCTCTGTGCTAGTGGTGGGATTTTCTGCACAGATGTGTCCAGACATTGGCACGCCGACAAGATGAGTTAGGAACACAGGTTGTGTGTGACTTTTCCATGCCCACTCTGCCTGTTGGTGCTTCTGTGGATTCAGAGAGATGATAGCCATTTTGAAATTTAAGCTCTCAATACCTGCAACTCAGTTTCCCCATTGATGCAATCAGAGAGGACTAGAAAACCAGAGAGCCAATGTTTAACACCATGTTAGAAGGGACTGGAAAAATGATCCTGGAATGTGATTTTTCTACCTTTGGCCAGAAGGGGTCCATGGGATACCACAGGAGTGGGGAAACTCAGAAGTTGGAGAAAATACCCCTTCCTTATCACTAGTAATAAGAAGATCTAGAAGTAAAATAATTTATGGAATAATTTTTACACTTCTGGGTTTCTGTCAAAAAACCTCACAGGATTATATTGAGAGTTTCCTGCTTTAAAAGTCCTTTCTGATGTCTGTTTAGGCTCCTGGTTAAAATATCCAACTCACAAAGGTAGATCTAAGGTACCAGGATGCTCTCCCCTTCCTTGTGACAAGCCTTCTTTTTAAAAATTCTTTAAAAATTATTTCTTTCTTTACAAAATACCTAAAAACTGTCAGATAGTGACAACTTTTCATCCATGGAAAATCTAATAGTTTACTAGAAGTAATTGCTTACATATGAGTGGACACCTGGCCTCCCTTACACAGAGTTAACTTTTCTTGAGTACCACTTTTAGAAGTGGACTTGACACTAGAGAAATGGATGGTAGCGAGAGGTCATGTTTGAATGCATCAAGTCAGACCTTTTTTTTCCCTGAGAAGTCACCATTCCACAAAATCAGGAAATGCTAGGGATGAAGGCAGAGTGAAAGGTCACCTACTTTATTTCCTCTACCTCTGTGCAGTCCATGGGGTGACCCAAATGTCATACACATGTTAATTACACTTGTTCTGCTGAGCTTGGTAGCATGCCATTTTCTGCCTCTGTCCCTCAGCTGCAAATTCTGTAGCCCGACATTTGTTTCACTGATGACACTGATCATTGCTGCCATAATGTCATTTAATAAAACATGATCTGACTTTGTGATTGAAATAGCAGATGCTACTATTATCTGATTTCTTTCTAAAGAAAGAAAAAGACTTGGCCCCTGTCTAACCCTTTCTACTTTGGTTTTCCTAAAATTCTGAGTTTGACTTGCTACTGAAGGGTGAGAATATCATCAGGGGTGTCAAACTCATTTTCACCAGGGGCCACAGAAGCCTCCCAGTTGCCTTCAAAGGGCCGAATGTAATTTTAGGACTGTAAAAATGTAACTATTCCTTAACTAGGGGCAAGGAGCTCGGAGTTGCCGCCGGGTAGAAACAAGGTGCCAGGCAGGATAAAACAAGGTGGAGGGCCGGATTCAGCTTGCGGGCCTTGTGTTTGCCACCTGTGCTGTAAGTATGTAAACAATTCTCAGAGACTGGGGAGGAAACAAGAACTCTGAACTTTTGGAACTTGTAGCTTGCTTTTCTGATTCCTTTCAATAAAATGTGTTTTTGATGATACTTTTTCCACTGGAGATAAAACAAAGTTAGACTTTGGAGTCATCTTCAGTTTTTTTTTCTAAGGAGCTGATCCCATCTTAAGTTTCTTGGGTTACATTGAAATGCAGCTCTCTTTCCAGCTGGTGCTGAGCCATGGGCGTCTCTCAAGACAGCAAAGTGCAGCAAGACTGGGCACAAGAGAAAGACCCTCCACAAGAAGTGAACATGTGAGCTGGGATGCCTGCTGCCAGCACTCAGATTGGCCCCTGCTGCATAAACACAGTCTTCGGGGGGAGGCAACAAGAACTACTACGCCTTGAGGCTGCACATAGGCATCTTCCCCAGTACATGCAGAACAAGATTTATGCGGTCTACAGTGCATCCAACAACAAACTGGGCCACACCAAGACTCTAGTGAAGAACAGCATTGTGCTCATTGATGGTACACCATACCAACAGTGGTACAAGTCCCACTTAAGCACTTGCCCTGGGCCACAAGAAGGAGGCCAAGCTGACTCCTGAGGAGGAAGAAATTTTAAGCAAAAAATGATCAAAGAAAATTCAGAAGAAATATGATTAAAAAAAAGAATGCCAATGTCAGCTATCATCTAAAGAACAGTTCTAGCAGGGTGAGCTTCTTGCATGCATCCCTCTTAAGACCAGGCCAATGAGACTAAACAGATGGCCATGTGCTGGAGGGCAAGGAGCTGGGACTATAGCTGAGGGAAATCAAAGTTCAGAGAGGCAAACAAATCCTCCTCACTCCTATCTTAGCTCATGTTATAAAGGTGCTTTATCAGAAAGAAAGAAAGAAAGAAAGAAAGAAAGAAAGAAAGAAAGAAAGAAAGAAAGAAGAAAGAGAAAGCTGATGACTCAGGTCTTTCCAGCATCTCTGCATCTCCCATTGAGATACAAAAAACAAACAAACAAACAAACAAAAAAAAACCCCAAAACCAAAACAAAACTAAAATCCAGCTGAGCTCTGACAGTTAGACAGCTCAGTCCAGTTTTCAGTGTGGTACAATCTATCTGCAAATTGACTGCAGATGGCAGTGTTTTGGTTGATCATGTATGAAACTGTCCTATAGCTCCTGGAGGTCTTAAGTTTATCTATTTGGTGGTGGTGTTTGGCCAGTGGAATAACACAAACAGCATAACATAAAGGCACCCAGGAGGCAGACAGGCTGTTATTGAGATTCCTCCTCTTATCTAATGTTTTTAGAATTTAGAATTAGTCTGCGTGTGTGAGAGAGAGAGAGACAGGGAGAGATGAGATTCATCATATTCTACTTTGTGATTTAATAATTAGCATCTTCCTGAGTGGAAGATGGAAGAGAGAGATTGTTCATTAAGTCTTCAGATGGGACTACGTTGGACAGGCTAACAAGATAGAATGTTAGTTAATTTCAGAGTGGCACAAAGCAATGGAGAAGTAGGTGAGGCTGTCACTAAGTGTGAAAATTAGATTAGGTCATGAATGTGAAATAAAAGAACATGGTTTTGTAGGGAGAAAGCTAGGACAAGTTAAATGACAAAGTGGCATAAATTTTCAGAAATAGACATTTTTGGAAAATAACCCAGTGAAAGTTGGGGAGAGGTACAAGAAAAACCATTACCCCTTTTAGATATAGGACTGGAATAAAAATGCTAAAATTATTAAGAATGTCTGAATAATAAAAGATCAACTAAAAAGGGATGACTAGATAATGTCCTTTGATGGGAAGTTAGGAGTGAATCAATAAAATTAGGTGATACTTTGATTGATTTAAATGTAAAAATTAAATTAATTTATTATTTAGACTTATGCTTTGCTTTTCTACTATATGACTCCCTCTTAAACATTTCTCATATTGTAAACAAAGTGATTTTCTTTTGTTTTTTTGTAAAGCTTTTATTTTGAAATTATTTTAGTTTCAAAGAAATGTTCAAAAATAAAGTTCTATGTATCCTTTAACTATGTATCCTTCAGGTTTTTCAAATCTGAAGGTTTTACCACATTTATTTATCATTTCCTTCCTTCCTTTCTTCCTTCTTTTCTTCCTTCCCTTTTTCTCTTTCTCTTTTTTATATTTATACATTTTATGGGGGATAGTTTGAGAATAAACTGGAAATATGATACATCTTTACCTATAAACACCTCAGTGTGTATTTCCTAAAAAGGAGAAATTAATTTACATAACTTAAAACCAGAAATTAATAATAATATAATAATCAAAACCAGAAATTAATAATAATACTATTATTAAATCTATAGATAATAAAACTAGATCAAATTTTCCAGTTTCTCTGCCAATATCTTTATAGTACAATAATTTTTTCCCTCTGGTTTAGAATTCAATCATAATCACAAACTGAATTTAGTTGTCATCTAAATGATCTTTTTAAAAACCAAATCTGTTAGTATCACTATCTGGTTAAAGATCCTATAATAATTTTGTATTTTCCTTAATATGAAAATAAAATATCAAGGGCTAAGGCTCATGTTCAGCTGGTATGCAGCCTGAATACCATATTAGTTTGGTAATGTCTGTTCTGATTTTCTTAAATTCAGATTAGCTAGTGGCTATGGCTGATAGTTGGTAAATATTTGCACTATTACTCGTGACAATGTCTTATGACATCCTGTTTTCCTTTCTTTTAAAAAATACTTTATTTATTTATTTTTAGGGAGATGGAAAGAGAGGAAGAGAGGGAGAGAAACATTGACGTGTGAGAGATACATGACTAGTTGCCTCTCACATGTCCCCCACTGGGGACCTGGCCTGCAACCCAGGTATGTGCCCTGACTGGGAATCAAACCAGTGACCCTTTGGTCTTCAGGCCAGCACTCAATCCACTGAGCCACACCAGCCAGGGCCTGGTTTCCTTTCTAAATTCATATTTTGCTTTTCTCCCCTAATCTGTCTTTGCTTCACTCACAGTTGTCATCATCTGTGAAAGGGCTTAGGTTATATGCTACTTGAAAGCTAACAACGTAGCCTGCCACAGGTTCATAGATGCTGGCAGAAGTCGTAAGATTCCTGGGTCAGAGACAAAGGATATCATTGTGCATTGCACAGTGGACAGATTCATGTTCATGTTGGTTCTTCCTGACTCCCCAGTCCCATGAGGATGATATGGAGATAGGCCCAGGTTGAGGCTGTATACATAATGAGTTTGTGTCACAGTTTAAGAACCTGAGCTAGGTTTGGGGGACTGACTAGGGTTGGTGTACTGGGTAAAAAAAGGGAAAGGGATTGAAAAGTTCAAATTGGTAGTTACAAAATAGTTATAGCGATGTGTAATATAGCATAGGAAATATAGTCATTAATATTGTAATAACCATGTATGATGCCATTTGGGTACTGGAAATATCAGGGGGATCACTTTGTAAAGTATATAATTGTCTAACCACTATGCTGTACACCTGAAATCAATACAAAATAATGATGAATGCAAACTCTAACAATTTTTTTTCAAATTAAGGAAAATAAAACAAAACAAAACCCTGAACTTAGGAAACCCTCAATCTCATAGGTAGGCTGCCAGCAAACTTGTCTACCCTTTGACTTGGAGGAAGATATATTATCCTGGTCAGGAAACAAATATGCTATTTGGCTCCAGAGAGAGACACTATCTCTGTCTTCCAAGACTGTTGCTATACAAATATTCTTGGAAAGATAGTTCACAGAGCACAAGATAGCAAAAGAGATTATACAAGATATCCATAAATGCCATCGAGAATTGTCTCTACAATACTTGTCATCTTTTTCTTTCTCTGCTGGGCTATGCTCCCTCCAAGTGCCATTGCATGTGCTGTTTTTCTTTTGAAAACATTTTCTCTCCTTTCTCTGCCTCAACTAATTAACTTCTCATAATTCCTTAAATCGTTTTCACTGACGATTTTCCTTCAGTCCATTAGATTATGTTAGGTTCCCCTGTAGAGATCACTACATTTCATTAAGGAGGCCTATCTCACACTCTGTGATTTATGTTAGTGTAATTATTTGGTTAATATCTGACTTTCAGAGGAGACACAACTTCATAAATGTAAGGGACTGTGCTGTGTTGCTTACCTTGAACCTCCAAGATCTAGCATGATATCTGACACATGGCAGACAATGAGTATTTGAACAGTGAAAAAAAACTATGTATCAGATATGAAGTATTTAAGTTAGCAAGGCCTGTGGTTGTAGAGTCTCTTTATACTTATTCCAGAACTTTTAAAGTATTTGATTTTCTGAAATCACTTGCAAATAACAAGAATTTAGTCTGTTTATTTCTAATATTTATACCTCATTTTGTGTGTGTATGCATGCATGTGTGTGCATAAATGCAGAAAGTAGGATATCTAGTATAACAATGCAAGTATTGAGAGTGAATATTCCTCTTTTGTTTCAACTAAAGCAAGAATGGTTCTGACCGCTCATTCAGAATGGTCTACTCAGCCATAAAAAGATGAAATCTTGCCATTTGAGAAAACATGGATGGACCTAGAGGATATTATGCTAAGTGAAATAAGACATGTGATTTCACTTATATGTGGAATCTGAAAAAAAAAAAACAAAAGAAAATGAACAAGCAAAATAAAGTAAAAAAAAAAAAGAGAGAATTATCTTCTAGAAGATACCCTTAAAAAAGTTTCTGTTTATTTATACTTAGCTAAGAATTTTTTTTAGGATTATATATTGAGTTTTATCAACCACTTCTTTTCAGTATTTTGTCTTTTAACTTATCAGTGAATGACTAGAATAATTCTTATATTCCAAGAAAAATTATATGTAATATATAATTTAGGAATGTTTTTAAACAGTTTTATTAAAAATAATTGACATACTGTATAAATTTAAGGCATATAGTATCATGGTTTTATTACATATATTGTGAAATGATTACCAGAGAAGGTTCAGCTAGTGTCCATCTTTTCATTCAGATACAATAAGAAGAAAATAAAAAAGAAAAAAAAATATATTTTTTCTTGTGATGAAAACTTTTAGGATTCAGTCTCTTAACAACTTTCCTGAATAACATACAGTAGTGTTAGCTATAGGCATAATGTTGTACATTACATTCCTAGTATTTATTTATCTTATAACTTGAAGTTAGTGTCTTGACCATCTTCCTCCAATTTACCTCTCTCCATTCTCTGCCTCCCATAACCACAATTCTGAACTCTTTTCCTATAACTTCTTTTTCAAATTTTTAAAATATTCCACATGTAAAATTACATGGTATTTCTCCTTCTCTGTCTGACTTATTTCACTTAACAAAATGCCTTCAAGTGTCATCCATATTGTTGCAAATGGTGGGATTTCTCATTTTTTATAGCTGAATTATATGTATCTATAATCTCACAACTTCTTTATCCATTCATCCATTGATGGACATTCAGATTTTTTCCATGTCTTGGCTATTATAAATAATGCTTTAAAAAAAAAACGATTTTATTTATCTATTTTTAGAGAGAAGGGAAGGGAGGGAGAAAGAGAGGGAGAGAAACATCAATGTATGGTTGCTCCTCACATGCCCCCTACTGGGGACCTGGCCTGCAACCCAGGCATATGCCCTGACTGGGAATCGAACTGACAACCCTTTGTTTTGCAGTCTGGTGCTCCGTCCACTGAGCCACACCAGCCAGGGCTATTATAAATAATGCTTTAATGAAGATGGTGGTGCAGATATCTTTTTGAGTTAGTGTTTTTATATCCTTTGAATATATTCCCAGGAAAGGAAGTGTTGGATTATCTGCTAGTTATTTTTAAATTTTTTTGCAGATCCTCCATACTGTTTTCTGTATGGCTGTACCAATTTACAATCCCACTCACAGTGCATAAATGTTCTTTTTTTTCACATATATACCACCAGTTCTGATCTCTTGTCCTTTTGATGATGGTCATTTTAATAGGTATAAAGTGATAAATACCACACTGTGGTTTTTATTTGCATTTCTCTAATAACTAGTGATGCTGAGCATCTTTTCATGTACCTGTTGGCTTTTCATATGTTACATTTTCAACACTATTAGAGAATCTATGCGCATCTTTAAATCTTTAATTTAAAGACTAAATTTTCTTTTTATAAAGATATATTCAACTATAATTTGATAATCTAGACATTCTTAAATGTAGTACAAAACATAGCATGATTATTTTCAAGTCCTAGATGAATTTATTTCTCTGTATCCTTTTAACACATATTGACATGTGGCTTAATATTTATAGGTTGATCCATTTAAAATTAGTGTATTTAAATTTATAAATTAATTTTAAAAAGCAGTTTTTTTAGACAGATTTGGGTACATACACTGTAATGTTACTGATGTATTTTGAACAATTAATCTATAATTTACAATAATTGTTAAATATTTTACTTGAAAGAAGAAGTATTTTTTTAACCCAACGTTGAATAGATGTTATTTTGAATCACCAATTTAATATACCTCTTAGGATATTACCCGAACACTGTTGAAAATGCTTGCCTTTTTTTGCAATATGCTTGAACCAATTTCAGCTCAATATTTTAGATATGGCTTATTTTTAAAAAATGCACAATTCTTAGTAATGTAAACAGTACTTTATTATGAATCTATGCTAAAAACCTGATTTTTTGCAAATTATAGAAAAATCATCATCAATAACCAATTGAAGACTAGCTGAAGAGAAGTCTTATAACCAAGCATTTATAGAAGAAGCTACATTGAGACCAATTATTCTGGGCTCCAAAGGATGGAGGAAAGAGGACACTAAAGTTGTGTGAGAAAGTATGGTGTTTGTGGCTCTGGGGAGAGAGCCAAAAGGTCATCCACCAGAATCTCTGTGCTGAGTCATTCCCCAATACCACAGACACTATCTTTTGGGGTGAAGCACACCACTGTGTGGGGTATCTGACAAGGGGAATGCAATAGTTCCACCCTCTAGACTCTCTCTCACCACACCCTGTGGAGCTTATGGCCTTCTGTGGAGTTAGCTGCCTTGTTCTGAGTGTAGAGGTCTGTGAAGACTCATAGTGTATCAGTGACTGAGTTGTGTGTCCTTGGGACCAGGAACATTCCACCACTTTCTTGTAAACCAGACTGGCCTGGTACTTCCCCATAATGGGAGATGCTATAGCTCCACCCTCTGGACTTCTGGTGGATCCAACGTATGGGCTTTGGTAGCCCCCACCTGAGGTCAGGGCAAAATCTGGGACAGACTGAATTGTGTGGCTTTGGGGTGGGGCCCACACCCCATCTTCCCCAAAGCCTAAACAGCACTTCCCCCTCACAGGAACTTCACTAGCCTCATCCTCATGACTCCTGATGGCTCTACCCTGCTGAGCTCTCTCTCTTCCTGGACAAATCTGGGACAGACTGAGTTGCATGGCTCCAGAACAGGCTATTTTTCCATCATAAAACTGACTGGTGCAGACCCCTCCCTTCACATGGCCAAATTTTTTCTGTTTAGGCCCAATAACCTCTGCTGGCCTCACCCTGACAACTCTCAGAGACCCCACCCCAACATGAACATGTGTAAGCACCCAGTGGGTGTCAGCTAGACTTGATTTACCTTGGGACATTTGCTGAGTGGCCTCAGACCCAGCACAGGCACCAAGTTTGAACTTGTATCAGCCTTGTGAACACACTCACCTCTACCTGGTGACTTGCTGAGAACCTACCTCATATAACTTGAGTACTGATAGAGGCTCTTTCAGTGACTGAGCCTAATAGGCAGCCACCAGGCAGACGGAGGTGGACATTGGGGTGACACAGGGTTTTTGCTGACCTGCCCCTGGGCCCTGTGCTAGTAAAAGTTGGCCATGGTATACTGCTTTGTCCTTCCCTCATGTACCCAGGCCCAGCAGAGGAAGCACAAACTGTGGATCACTTGTAGCTCCAAACAGGTTGCCATTTACAGGCAGTGTCTGACATTGGCCTTCACCAGAGTCCTTCAAAAAGCTCCAGAATCAACACAGCCAGTGGCTAGCTTCAGAAAACATTAGAGTTGCATCAAATAAGCTTCAAAAAGCAGTATATGCAAAGGGAGATTTTGGTAGGCATTAGACCCTGTTGTGACAACTACACTTTCTGTGGTCAGTACCTACATATCAGCTTGCACACTGTGGCCAAGATTGAGCCTCATAGTCAGACAGCCTGAGGCTTGATCCCATGCAGAAATAGTATAATAGTAATCAAGATTCAGTTACAACAGGGGATTCCACATAATCCACACAAGGGGCATTCCTGAAGCACCCAGCTGAAGTGACCAAGGAGATGGCACCATTGGGCCCACAGGACACCTACTACATAAGGCTACCCTTCAAGATGGGGATTCATAGCAGATCTATCTAATACATAGAAATAAACACAAAGAGGGAGCCAAAATAGGGAAATATAGAAATAGACCTCAGATAAAAGAACAGGAGAAATCTCCAGAAAAAGAGCTAAATGAAATGGAAGCAAGTGATTAATCAGATACAGAGGAAAAGGCATTGGTTATTAGGATGCAATACAGGATAAAAAAAGCATAGAAACCATGAAAAAGGATCAGCCAGAAATGAAAAATATAATATCTGAAATGAATACATTGGATGAACAAACAGTAGGTTGGATGAAGCAGAGGATCAAATCAACAATTTGGATGATGAGGTAGGAAAAAACACCCAATTAGAGAAGCCAGAAAAATTGAGTAATAAAAATGAATATAGAGGACTTCTGGCCAAGATGGAGGCATAGGTAGACACACTGTGCCTCCTCTCACAACCAAAATTAAGGACAACAAAAATTTAGAGCCCAAAACAACCAGAACAGATAGAAAATTGAATGGTATAGAAGTCCAACGATTCACCCAGACCAGTAAAAGGGGTGGAGTCAGCAGCCGACAGAGGGATTGTGGCAGGAAAAAGCAGTGACTAGTGGTCTTGGATGCGCAGGTGGTGGCTGGCACACCCCAGGCACACAGGCGGCAGTTATTGGGCTCGGGGAGGCAACCAGCAGACCAAGAGAGGTGCACAAGGTGGCTGACCGCAGTCACACATTCGCATGAAGATAAACCAGGCGAAAATGGGCAGCAAGGCAGACTGCGCAACCCAGGGCCCCAGCGCTGGGAAATAAAGCCTAAAAGCACCGATTGAAAACACTTGTGGGGGTTGAGGTGACGAGAGAGAATCCCAGCCTCACAGGAGAGTTCATTGGAGAGACCCACGAGGTCCTAGAATGTACACAAGCCCACGCACACTGAAATCAGCACCAGAAGGGCCCAATTTGCTTGGGGAAAGCAATGGAGGGGACTGCAATCTGAGAGAGACCAGAGCAGGCACCATTGTTCCCTCTTGGACCCCATTCCCACATATAGTGTCAGAACCCAGCAACTGGGCTGCCCGCCCTAGGGAACACCTAAGGCTCCGCCCCTCACTACAGAACAGCTGTGACCAGACCAAAAACAAAAAAAATGAAAGAACAAAAATGGCTCAAATGGGAGAACAGATCAAAGCCCCAGAGCCAATTCATCTAAGCGACCAAGAGATAGCCAACCTATCAGATGCAGAGTTCAGAGCACTGGTTATCAGGATGCTCACAGAATTGGTTGATTTGGGTCAAAAAATAGATGAACAAATGAAGGCTACGATAAGTAAACTGAAGGAAAATGCACAGGGAACCAACAGTGATGGGAAGAAAACTGGGACTCAAATCAATGAAGTGGACCAGAAGGAAGAAACAAACAAACAGAAAAGAATGAAGGAAGAAGAATTCAAAAAAATGAGGAGAGGCTTAGGAACCTCCAGGACATCTTTAAACGTCCCAACATCTGAATTATAGTGGTCCCAGAAGGGGAAGAGGAAGAGCAACAAGTGAAAAACTTATTTAAACAAATAATAAAGGAGAATTTCCCCAATCTGGCAAAGGAAAGAGATTTCCAGGAAGTCCAGGAAGCTCAGAGGGTCCCAAAGAATTTGGACCCGAGGAGGAACACACCAAGACACATAATTACATTAGCCAAGATTAAAATGAAGGAGAGAATTCTAGAAGCAGCAAGAGATAAGGGCACAGTCACCTACAAAGGAGTTCCCATCAGACTGTCAGCTGATTTCTCAAAGGGACCTTACAGGCAAGAAGGGGCTGGAAAGAAGTATTCCAAGTCATGAAAGCCAAGGACCTACATCCAAGATAGATCTATCCAGTGAAGCTGTCATTTAGAATGGAAGGGAAGATAAAATGCTTCTCAGATAAGATCAAGTTCAAGGAGTTCATCATCACCAAGACCTTATTATATGAAATGTTAAAGGGACTTAACTAAGAAAAAGAAGATAAAAAATAGGACAGTAAAAAGACAGCAAACTCACAGATATTAACAACCACACCTAAAATGAAAGCAAACTAAGCAAACACTAGAACAGGAGCAGAAACACCGAAATGGAGATCACAGGGAGGGTTAGCAACAGGGGAATGGGAAGAGGAGAGAGGGGGAAAAGGTATAGAGAACAAGTAGCATAGAGGGTCGGTAGAAAATAGACAGGGGGAAGGCAAGAATAGTGTGGGAAAAGTAGAAGCTAAAGAACTTATGACATATGGACATGTACTAAAGGGGGGGAATGTGGGTGGGGGGGTGTGCAGGATGGAGGGGAATGATGAAGGAGAAATGGGACAACTAAGCATAATGAATAAAATATATTAAAAAATAAATAAGTGTTAATCAAAATAAGCCAGCCACAAAAGCTTACATCTGCATGGTTCTATTTATGTGAAG
>PVKU01012128.1:7995-37973 GCA_004027475.1 Anoura caudifer | reverse complement strand
ATTATCCGAAGCTGAGTGTTCAAAAACCTAAAATTATGGCTGACAGCTTCTAAGTAACCTAAACAAACTCCTAAAATTATGGCTGCCTCGCTGACATCTAACAGCTGGCTGGCATCTTCTAAGTAACTTAAACAAACTCTTTCCTAGTTCCCGGTCCCTCCCTAGGTCACCTTAACCTAGCTGACTTTTCCTCTACACTGTAATATTGGGTTGATCCTAGTATTTATCTGATAAGGGCCTTTTTTTAGTATTAAGTCATCAAATTCATACCCCACAAAAAAACAAACAAACAAACAAAAAAACTTTCAACTAGGTTCTAATATTATTCCCATGTTACAGAGGAGGAAACCAGGGCTCACAGAGGCTATGAGTTACACAGAGCCCACATGAGAGGACATATTAATTTGATGGCACATAATATGGCACCACATACACAGGAAGGGTGCAGTATATATTAGCAATTTGTCATCACATTTTTAGATCATCCCATGATATAATAGCAAACAGAAAGTTAGCTACAGATGGGACCCTGGGGAACACCAATTAGAGGGCAGGTAGAAGAAGAGAGAAGGCAGTTACCAGTAGTAAGGACAAATAATCAGTAGGGCTTTTTTTTTTTTTTCTGTGCACCAAGCACTATTCTAAGCGTTTCACATTTTGATCCATTTCACATTCATAATAACACTCTGAGGCAGGGAAGCATTCTATCTACCTATAGATGAGAAGACTGAGACACAGGTTTGGAAAGTTTCTCAAGGTTGCACAGCTGATCCATGGCATTGGCATACTAGCAGTCTGGGTCCAGCACCCATTTGCTTAAGCATCACACTGAGCTCCTCTTCAAAGGGAACAAACAGGCAAGGCTAACAGGTGAGGGAGAAAACAAGAGACAGTGTACAAGACCAAGGAGGAATGGGGTGGTTGGCAGTGTTAAATGACCTTTTATAGTCCTGGTCCTGGTGGAAAAGAGAAAACACACCTGAACTTGGAAAATTTGAGGAAAGTTTAGTAAAGGGATTATTTACAAAGTTGTGGGCTGGTGTAGAAACTCAAAAGTAATAATAGAATATTCAGTAAGGTAACAGCCAAGAATAGGATTCATCCCTCTAGGCCTGGAGAGCTGAGAAAAGAGAGTGGCTACCAGGACCCTGAGGAAGGCAGACAAGGAGGGCAGAGAGAGAAAGAGAGAGAGCTGTATGGAGAGGATCCCTTAAGAGGAGCTGTTACTTCTGTCAAGGGCAGCGGCCTACCCTCAGCATGCCCACTGAGAGGGAGTGGGAAATACATACCCAGGACTAACTCTTCCCCACTCTTCTATAGTTTGCTGGGGCTTGTGAGTGTTACAACCTGTTGAGTGGCTCCAACTCCTGGTGATGCTCTGAATGAGCAAAGTCCACAATGTCTTGTCCTCAGTAGCCCTGCTCAGCTCCTGTAGTAGACACATGTCTGTGGATTCTTTTATGGAGTCAATTCATCTCATTTGGTCTTCCTCTTTTCCTGTTGCCTTTTATTTTTCCTACCACTATGTCTTTTCTGAAGAACCCTACCTTCTCTTGATAACTTTAGTTTGTCATTTTTGCCTCCAGCAATGTTTCAAGCTTAATTTGCTCTAGGACCCACTTGTTCACCTTTCTGGTGGTCCAGAGTATCTGTGGAGCTCCTTCTAATGCCAAATTTCAAAAGAAACAACTTTTTCCTATTAGTTTTCTTTATTGTCCAACTTTCACAGTAGTGCATAGTAATTGGGAGTACAAGGGTATAGATGATCTCAGTCTTGGTGTCTAATGCTGAGGCTTCCCATTGGCCAAACCCAACTGACAAACAGAGGACAAAGGTTATTGAAACAACTGGTGCAGTTCACTTCCCAAAATGTACAGGGGGATGCTGAAGCAGGACAGGAGACTTAACGAAGCACACAGAGGCTATCCAGCAGTGACTCAGAAAGGTTAAGTAAAATAAAGACCAGAGGTCTACTGGGTTTAACAACTCAAACACTACTGGTAACTTTGTTGAAAACATTTTCCAGTAGAGACTTACAGTGCTGAAGAAGCCTGAGGACTATGAACTGAGTAGTACATGGAAAGTGACACAGTGGAGTCAGTAAACAGAGATTGTTATCAAGAACAGTGGCTATTCAGGAAGGAGAGAGAAAACAAACAATGGAGGGAGAGAGGAGAGAAGGAATCGCTGGAATACAGATGATGGAACAAGGTGTTTGGGAACTTGAAGGAGCCAGGATCAGGCTCCTCTTCCAGTGAAGTAGGAAGGAAAAGGAAGGGGTCCATATGGATGCAAATCAGCATATTCTCTTGGGGGACAGGAAGCAGATTGGTTGATATTAGCCATTTCCTCCATAAAACTAGAAATGAAGTCATCACCTAAGATTGATGGGGAAGGCATTACAGAAAGGTTATGAGTAGAGGGTAGTACTTGAGGGAACTTCATAAGAAATAAGAGAAAGAATTAATCACAATCAAACAGAAGGATTACTTGGCTCAGGTAGATGATGAAAATGCACGAACTTGGATCTCTACTGCTATGTGTTTCCTCTCTGGAACCACAGATGCCTGGATGTACGAAAAGGGAAGGTAGACAGTTGGTTTGGCATTCACTCAGTCTGGAACAGCAGAAATAATGAAGGCAAAAGAACTGAGGATAGTGGTGAGAAGTGGTATGAGAGATAGAGACTGGTTCTAGGCTGAACTAAGAAAAAAATGGAGGATAATTAGAGAAAGTTGATGATCTGGAAAGCTTGGGGAGCAGGAAATAAACACTGACCAGTGAATGGTTGAGAGAGAGAGACAGCTGGCAGAACAGTTCATAATTGGAAAGTGGGATGGTAGAATTTATGATTTGAAGTGATAAGTTCTTGGGTATGACCATGAGTTAGTCATCATGTTTATTTTAATCTATTTTCAACAGCTTATCAATGCTGTAGGTGAATATTGAGTAAAGAATGTCAGTCAACTGAAGAGTGGAGGGTGCAGGGGGAGAAGAAGGGAGGCATAATCTCCAGGCACTTGGTCTGAAGATGACACTGGGCACACAATGCTTAGAGAAGTCCTGCATGTGTAGAAATTCGCAGAGGCTGAGAGTGCAAGTCATAGCTAGGAGTGGAGAAAGAGTTGAGAAGCAAGGGAGAAACAGGATAACATGGAGGCATAAATGCATAGGGTGTGTTTGGAGGGCACTAATCTGCTGTAACACCTTCAAAATGATAAAATTTCAGCCAGAAACTGTGCACTTATGGCAGTTCACAGGGTACATGCCCTCAGAGAAAGCAACACTGCATCGCCAGCTGCCCCCCAGCAGATGCGGCAGAAGGTCAGGCACTGGAGAACTGGCCCTGGCTTCTGCCTGCAGTTGCGTTAGTAATGTGCAGATTCTAGGCAGTTGGAACTGCACTTGGAAATGCCCCTGAACATTCTTGGAAGCTGCTAAACACCTTTAATCAGGGATTTTCATTCTCTCTCTCAAAAAAAGGACTTTTTCTTGACACCAAGGATAGAATTTGACCATCTCTTAATTCTGAGCTTGTAAAGAAGATTTTATTCCAGAATATTTGGAATGTCACTACTAATTTTTAAGTTTTTTTAGGGGTTAGTGAAGGAATTAATCAAAACATTTTTTAATCAGAAAAAAATAAAAATAAAGGAAGGGGATCAAAATTTAATTGCTATATTTTTCATGTAGAATTAAATGCAGTTGGGCAGTTCTGGGAAGAAATTAATAAACAAAAGCTAAAGAAGATGGGGAGGCAGAAGGAAGAGACTGTTCCTAAGCTGAGATTTCTTTTTGCCAACTTTCAACAAAAAGCAAAGCTTAGCTCCAAAGGAGAAGCCATTGAGAGACAGGTTTAAAATAGTAATGCAAAAACAACAACAACAACAGCTACAACAAAAATGAGGCAAGTTAAGGAAACATTTCTCTACTGTAGTTCATCCTCTACAGGTGCTGGCAACACCTATAATGAGACTATGCATGATGTAAAGCTTCTCAAATCACATTACATACCACATTATATTCACAAATTCATCACCATCCCCTTGTATCCTCCTCTCCCTAAAATAAAGAAATAAATAATATTCTATTAAACTCATATCTCTGCTTTTTGCCCAAAAACATTAAAAGAAAAAAGGAAAAAAATATCTTCCACCATTCCACTACTACCAGGGGTAATTATACATAAAGATATATTCATAGTGATTCAATAGAACCCCTCATATAACCAGCCATACCAATCTATTAAAAAACCTAAAGATTATACATTGAATGGATCCTATGAAAGATAAAAATGAATGAAGAATCTTAATTTAATTCAAATATGACTACTACAATAGAAGTGCCCATATTTGGAAATTGAGATAAAATTCTTTCTGAGAGATACACATCAGAGCTTTCATTCATTCATTCATTCATCGTGAAACAAATATGTACTGACCATTTACTATATGTAGGACATAAAAGCACAGAAATTCAAACTCTAGGAAAACCCAAGGAAACACTGTATGTCACTTACAATTTATGGTCTGTGAAAAAGGTGGCTAGTAATTGGACATTCTCTTGTCTTCCCACCTTAATTTGCCTACCTTTAATATGGGCCTAGTATAAAATTTAGTTAACCTCATTCACAATGTGTTTGAAGTAGAGTTTTATTACCTGGCACACAACTGTCTTTATGAAAATGACATGAGATGATGAATTTCATGGGCAGTTCATTTTGGTACTTAGAAAATATGCATCCCCTTGACTCCTTATTTGTATCTCTTCTTTGATTCATTCATTAATCAAATGTAAGTTCCTCATCTGCCAAGCACCAGGAAATTCTTGGCACTGCTAATACAAAGAAAAGTAAGACAGAGTCTTTTCTTTAAAGAAGCTTATCACATGGGATTAACAAGAAGATAAGCATCCCTGCACAAACAGTTATAGGGGTTAAGATAGCCTTGGCACAGTAGGACACTAAGGACAAAAGAATACAGGATGGCTAGGACAGTTTCAGGAAATGATTCATTAAGTTCATGATTTATGCACTGAATTTGATTGACAAGTAGACATGTTGGGGTGAGAAAGGAGAAAGACATATTAAGGGGAGTGGTGAGAATGATGGCATACATGAGTGAGGAAACAGCCTGGTATGCCTGGGGGAAAGTAAGCATCTCTTGGACCAAGTGGATGGGTCTGGAGTTGATAGAGGAGGACTGAAGAAGTGTGAGATAGGAAGATTGATTCACCAGGCAATGGCACTGGGAAGTGGGTAGGAGGAGGTGATCCTTACCCACTGATAGTTTCTCTCTGCTACAACAGCTAGAGATTTTTTTTTACTTATGGCATAATTCAAGTCTACGTTTGTTAAAGACTTAAAAAACTAATACAGATTTAGAATGATGTATGTAGAACCTGAAAGATAATTCTGAGATGGTTATTTAAAGTGATTCTATAGTTTATTAATTAAATACATTGGAACATTTCTAGAAATTGCTAAAATAAAAAGACTACAGTTGCAAAATAATTGACCTAACATTTTTTTCTGCAGAAAAAACTTGATAATTCACCAAGTCAACATGGATTTTTTAAATTAGGAGTTAAAATAAAGGATATCAGTTAATGTATATTAAAGTATATGCAAAACAATATAAATCTCATATATCTCTATGAGAGAGAGAGAGAGAGAGAGAGTGTGTGTGTGTGTGTGTATACTGTGTGTACATATCAATACATATTCACTAGTTTATTTTTATACTCACTGGTCTCCTTTTAACATTAACAATGCTACCTAAACTGATAAAACAATCAAGCTTTATCATTCAATCCAATTCACAGGGAAAAAATAAATCATAACAAAATTTGGATGAAGCATGAGTCAGACAAAGCTTTGTTTATGCACCATGAAGAGAAAGAACACTTGAGTCCCTATTCCCAATATACATATATACATAATTAATGACATAACTACACATCAGCATCACTTTTCATGTTTTCATATCTACACATACGTGAAGCATTTAGTCTGGGTCTATACCATCAATCAGCAGTTTGTTAGAACACCTGTGCAAACGAAATATAACCAGAGACATTGAAATCAAGGACAATCTAACAATAGCCAGAGGAGAGGGGGCAGGGAACAGTGGGGAGAAGGGTTTTCAGGAACTATTATAAAGGACACATGGACGAAACCAAAGGGGAATGTAGAAGCAAGGGAGGGAGGTGGGTTTGGCTTGGGTCAGGGAGAGTGGTGGGGAGAAAATGCAGACAACTGTAATTGAACAACAATAAAGTAATTTATAAAAAAAAGATAAAGAAAGAGTGACTCAGATTTGAAACACTATTTTGTTTCATTGTGGCTGCCTACATTAGTCTCTGCTAAGGAAGAGTCAGAAAGAGGGTTTCAGACTAATGTCTCTTTTCTGTCTTTATCAAATTCATATCTTCTGTGTCAGCAGCCAGACGGTCAGACTATAAGCTCCGAGCATGGCCCTGTGGAGCAGGTCTCAGAACACATTGGCCTCTGGCAACCACCAACTGGCTCACTGATTCTGATCTAGTCTGAGGCCTAGCCCTTGCTGCCTGGTGAACTCAAGACAAAGGAAAACCTAGTATCATTTCAGCTAAATTGAAATTGCTGTTTATGGCAGGCCTTTTACAAAGTACCCAGTAACAGCATCTAGCAGATCAGGATGCTTAGGTGACCTGAGAGAACATTTAATAGTTCATTTGAGCATATTTGCTGGTAAGCAGTGCTGACCAAAATTAGATACATCACAGGATTAACTTTCTCATTCTTTATCAGATGGCAGAGGAAACAAGAGACCCATTTCAAAACTTCCCAAGCTACAATCACATTTACTTAGTTTCAGCAACATCTCTGGGATCATTTTATCATTTGTATTAGACTATTCTGAGTGTGGTAAAACAAAACAAAAAAAAAAAAAAATAGGCCCTGGCTGGCGTAGCTCAGTGGATTGAGTGCTGGCCTGTGAACCAAAGGATCACAGTTCGATTCCCAGTCAGGGCACATGCCTGGGTTGCAGGCCAGTTCCCGGCAGGGGATGCAGGAGAGGCAACCACACATTGATAGTTCTCTCCCTCTCTCTTTTCCTTCCCCTCTAAAGATAAATAAATAAAATCTTTAAAAAATAAATTAAAAAATGGTAAACTCCTAGGCTCAAACCTAGACTGTCCCAGACAGAATCCTAGAAGTGTGGTCCTATAATCTAGAGTTCTAGAAAGTTTTTCAGAGGGTTTATTTGCTCCTGAAGTTTGAATACAACTACTACATAGTTTCAGAGAATGCTGTTCTACACATAAGGACAGAAAGGACAGAACCATTTCCTGGAGAAAAGAGTATCCCCACCTGCAGAAACCACTTTCATCCACCTCAGTCACTGAAAATTTGCATGACCTCACTGTGCTTTTCCTGTCACAGATACATGGATTTGCCATCTGCTCTGCCTTGCCAGGTGTCTTACACTACGTGAGCAATGGTCCTCAGAGAGCCATCAGTCTTCCAGGAAAGTCACAGTCTGATCTCTTACATTACATAGCTGACCATTTTCACTCCTCTGACCATTTTTAAAATACACCATGTTGTTAATTTTCTTCCACCCAAATGACTTTCCTTCAAGTTTTTCATCATTATAAGTTATCAGGCTTGATGTTCTAAAATGGGGTGGTACATGTGCCAAGGTGACAGGGTGTTTGTGAGCTTTAATTAATTAACATTTGGAGAGTGCCTGGAGAAGTGTTTTGTATCAGCATTTAATATTATTATTTATTTGTAATACAGTCTGAGAACATTCTCCATAATGGGGAAAATTACAAGCATCCACTTAATCCCTCAGGGTACCCAAGAGAAAAGTGCTGGCTATGGGAGAGCAGGAAGTTACAGCAGTCTCTGCTATAACCATCAGCATGGAAATAAAACAATAATATATTAACTCCAGGTGGAAGTTTATCAAAGAGCCTAAACAGGCCTGTTAGTGATGTACTCATGGTTGGCACAGCAGAAAACCACTCAAAACCCCACCCCTTTTCCACTGAAAATCAACACTAAAGCCCAGAAACACCAAGTACATGAAGATGTCAGTGACAATAAATACTCTTTCCAGTTAATGGGCTTCATAAATACATAGATTTTTAACTTAAGGCAATTATCTAATTTCAACTCACCACTTGCTAATTTACTAATTCATTAACTCAGGGAAGCAGCCATCCTGCATAATACTAGTCTCCTGACAATTGAGCAGTCTTGGCAAAGATTTATTTTCAATAACACCAAGGATAAAAAGCATGAGATATTTTCAAAAAATAATTAACAAACGGATTAAAGGGAATAGAAATAATTTATAATGTGCAGAAAAAAAAGATGGCAGCTTTGTCACCTGGATTTATAAAAACAAAATTACAATGAAGGCATCTCAAGCAATCACCGGTTTGTCAACACGGGGACATAAACATTTGATGAGCTATCAGGTGCACTACCTTTCATAAAAAAAAAAAAATCACATCATCAAAGGAATAGTCTGTTAACTTTCCTCTTGTCACTAACCACCCCCAGACCTTGCAACTTCTTTGAGAAGAGACAGCGTGAGGAAAGTCTGGAAGGTTCTTTTTGAAAATCAATGGTTGTGTGCGAGTGAGTGCCTCTCTAAGGAGATTTACCACTGCTTAATGACTTGAAAGTCCTCTGAGAGTTCTACTCTGTAGGATATGAAAAAGATCAGCCCCAAAAAGGAAGGAAATACAGATTTAAATATGACGTGTATCTTCTAGAGTATTTCAAGGAGGAAAGTGCTTCCAGAAAACACATAGAGATACTTTTCTGCATTTGAGAAGTAAATGAATCACCCAATATGTCTTACTTTTATAGAGGGTTAAAGTATTTTATTCAAGGTACTTACTTTAAAAAATACAAGTAAAAGGGTTATGTTTTTTAGAAAGACTTGCAACAAAAATAATTACAATTCCTTCCCTATTTTGTGTGTTGCTTTTCACACTCTGAAAGTTGTCCTTTGATGAATAATTTGTTAATCTTTTTGTTTTTAGTTAGTGCTTTTTCTGTCCTTTTTAAAAACATTTCAATACTTTAAGGTCATGAGAATATTCTTATATTATCTTCTGAAAGCTCTACACTTTTGTTTTTTACACTTATGACAAGAATCCACTTGGAACTGATTTTTCCAATATGCACATTCATTTGTTCCATCTTTTTATTAAGAAGACAGCCCTTTCTCCACAATTCTACAGGGTCGCTTTTGCTATGCAGTAAGTTTCCAGCTGTATTGGGACTGTATCTGGATTGTTTATTCTGTGCCACTGATCTATCTGCTTATCCTTGCACTAATAACACACTGTTTTATATGCTTTATTTTCCTATGAGCTTTGATATTTGGTAGAATAAATCTGCCTTTCTCCTCTTCCTCCTCTTCATTCTCTTTTTTCTTCAAGAATATCTTAGCTATATATGTTTGCCTTTGATTTTCTATATAAATTGTATAAACTTGCTGAATTAAAAAAAGCCTACATTGTATCTAAAGAACAGTTTGGGGGAGAATTTAAGCCTTAGCTATGTTACTCTTCCAATACATAAATAGTCTGGAAATCTCTCCATTTATTTAGGCTTTTAAATTTTTTTCTGAATCTTAAATTATGGTTTTCTATATAGAGGAACTGCACACTTTTTATTAGACATATTTCTGTCTTACATAATTTCTGATACTAATGTAGAAGCAATCAATATAGATATATGTATACACAGCAACATATGCCTTGTGTATTTAGAGTATATTTCTTTGGAAAACTGAAATCAAAATAAAAAAGACAAAAAGCCTAACAAAAATAGCCAAGAGTGTTGAAGAGTATTTCATAAAAGAGGCTTCCCAAGTAGAGAATAAAACTATAGAAGGCACTATGATCTCATTAGTCACCAGAGAAATGCAAATTAAAGGTACAATGAAATACCATCCTTACCCATAAATTGCTAAAATTAGGAATATTCAGGATGATGCTAGACACTGGCTCTGATGATAAGGGATGAGGGTCACAAGCCAAAGAGCAAAGGCAGCTCCTAAAAGGTGAAAAAGTCAAAGAAACAGATTGTTTCTGAGAGCCTCCGAAGGAATTGCAGAACTCTGACACCTTGACTGAGGTCTAGTGAGATCCATTTTGGACTTCTAACTTCTAAAACTGGTTTTATATATATTCCAATAATTTTTTACAATGAAAGGTTTAACTCATTGTTGATAATGAACTGCTAATCTAACTTGATAAAAGTGTAGACTTCCAATCAAGATGGTTGTGTAGGCAGACATGGCTTGCCTCTTCGCATAACCACATCAAACTTACAACTAAAATATAGAACAACCATCACTCAAGAATGTCAAAAATCAAGCTGAATTGAAGTCTGACAACCACAGCATTAAAGAAACTACATCTGTCCAGACTTGTGGGAGGAGAGCAGACATGAAATGGGCTGGTCCAACATGCATGTAGATAAAAATTCCAGAGGGACATCTCTGGAGCAAGGAGTCACAGGATTGCAGTAACAGGAAGATAAGTCCCCACAACTTCTGGCTGCAAAAACCAGTGGATATTGAGTCAGTGGAAGAAACATCTGGAGCCCTAAGCAGTTTCTCTTAAAGAATGCACACAATGACTCACCTACTCAGACTCACTCCCTCTGAGCTCCAGCACTGGGGTAGCAGCTTGAATGGCACCAGTGGTATACAGCAGAAACTGAAGTGTCTAGCATCAAGATGAGCAGAAACCATTATCCTTTTGTTAAATCTTCCCCCCACAGACTTGGTGCCATATCTGAGACTCCTTCAACCTGGTTAACACTGTTTGGCCCACCTTGGAGATCCCCAGAGGCTCTGCCCCACCCAGCTTACTGGATCACCCAAGCTGATTTTCCATAAGAATGGCTGGTCTTGGCTCCTAAATCCTATCAAACAAGCAACAGCTGGCTTCAGTGAGCACTAGCAGCAGCCAGATTTGCCTGGGAATTTCCAAGTGCAGCACAAGTAGTAGCCTTCTCATATTGCTTTACAGCTTAGGCAGGGTGCCCCAAGCAAAACAAGGTGGGTCCTGACCTTGTCCTGCACCACCCAGGAAAACCCAGAGCCTGCATACCCAATGGATAGCTACAAACCACATCAGATCACCACCACTCTCCCCTTGTACAGCTGATCCTCCACTGAATGCAGAGGTTGATGGTCAGTGGTCACAGCCAGTCCTTACAGCTGACTGGCCTGGGTAAATCCCTCCCACTGACCTGCCAACAACAACCAAGGTTCAGCTGTTAGAGGAGGGTGTACTCAGCCCACATGAAGTACACATTTCAAGTACCCAGATTGGGTGATGGGTAGCTGTGCCACTGGACCCTACAGGACAACTACTACATCTACAAGACACACTATCAAGATGCAGAGTCAAAGCAATTCTACCTAATACATAGAAACAAACACAGGGAGGCTGCCAAAATGAGGAGACAAAGAAACATGGCCCAAGTGAAAGGATAGATCAAAACTCCAGGAAAAGAGCTAAATGAAATGGAGATAAACAATCTATTAGATGCAGAGTTCAAAACACTGTTTATAAGGATGCCTAAGAAACTTACTGAGAACCTTAGCAGCATAAAAGAGACCCAGTAGGAAATGAAAGATACCCTAATTGAAATAAAGAACAATTTGCAGGGAAGTAACAGTAGAGTGGATGAAGCTGAGAATCAAATCAATGATTTGGAACATAGTGTAGCAAAAAACAACCATGCAGAACTATAAAAAGAAAAATAATTTTTAAAAAATGAAGATGGTATAAACAGTCTGAGACAACTGCAAGAGGTCCAACATTCACATCACAGAGGTGCCAGAAGGAGAAGAGAAAGAGCAATAAATTGGAAATCTACCTGAAAAAATACTGAAAGAAAACTTCTCTAATTCGGTGAAGAAAATAGACATGCAAATCCAGGAAGAACAGAGAGCCCCAAACAAGATGGATGCAAAAAGGCCCACTTCAAGACGTATAATGAAAAGGCCAAAGGTCAAAGATAAAGTGAGACTCTTAAAAGCAGCAAGAGGAAAGAAATTAGTTACCAGATGGTTGCCACATGGAAGGGGGCACAGTTAAAATGGGTGAAGAGTTGAGGGGATTAAGAGTACAAATAGGTAGTTACAGAATAGTCATGGGGATGTAAAGTACAGTATAGGAAATGGAGTAGCCAAAGAACTTATACACATGACCCATGGACATGAACAATGGTATGGGGATTGCCTAAGGGAGTGAGAAGTGCTGGGTGGAGGGGGCACAGGGGAAAATCAGGACAACTATATAGCATAATCAATAAAATATTATTTTAAAAATATTAAAAATAGCAAATTTTGGCAAGGGTGTGAAGCAATGGAGAACTCTCATATACCGCTAGTGGGAGTATAAAAGTCTTTGGAAAATAGTGTGTTACTTTTTACTAAAGTCAATGATACTTGATGCCTATGACCAAGCAATTCTATCCATATCCTAGAGAAACCAGTGTTTTTGTACTCCAGACTACATATATAAGAACAGTCACAGGAGCATTCTTTAAAACAACCAGATACTAGGAAAAAGTCAAATGGTTAGGAACAAAAGAATGGATAAAGTGTGGTAAATTCATTCAATGGCATATTATGCCAAAATTAAAATGAACAATGTTACATAAAAGCCAGCTAACTCTCACAAACATTATATTGATTGTAAGAGCCAGACAGAAAGAAATGAATATTGTATGATTCCATTTATATCAAATTTAAAAACAGGCAAACAGCATTTAGAAAGCAAGAAGCTAATTACCGCAAAAGTCTGTCTTGAGGCAGGAGGGACCTGTGACGGAGAAGAAGAAGCAGAGGGCTTCCAAGGTGCTAGTATGGGAGCTGGAAAGTTATTTTCCTCCCACCTATCAAAATTATGGCTGGACTAATAATCAAATTAACATTAGACAGGTTAATAGGAGAAAATGACAAAATATATTATTTATGTACATTCAGGGTTTCATAAGAATGTGAAACCCAAAGACTCATTGGGCAGTTGAGGCTTACATGCCATTCTGGACTAAGGAGATGAAGGCAGGGGTTTGGGATTTCAAAGGAAATGGGGGCAATTCACACATAGATGAGGAAGAGCAAAGATGTAATAAGCAAATTCTTGTGGGGCTACCCAAAAACTATGGGATGTGACTTTGCTAGATTTCTTCCTGTCTACCAGAATTAATTCATATGTGCTAAAGTGAATATGCTAAGGTTCCCTTCCTGAGGCAGGTTTTTCTACCTGAATTCCTTTAGGCAGGTAAAGCGGGAGGGTAAAATATTCTGAGTCTTTTGTTTCTTAAAAATAACCAGCTGAAAATCAATATCCCTAAGGGCATATTCTGGGGTGGATGGCATACTCTATTCCCCTTTATTGTCAGTGTTCTTTTCTGAACTGGGTGATGATTCTGATAACTGGGTGATGATAAGGGTGTTGATTCTGTAATAATTGAGTAAGGTATACGTATATTTAGGGTTCACGTAATTTTCTTAATGTGACCATATTACAGAGTATTGACAATAAATAAGATTTTTACAATATAACTTTAAAATTTAGGAAATTAGTCCTGCATGATATAGCTCAGTGTATTGACCATGGGCTTGCGAACCAAAGGATCACCAGTTCCATTTCCAGTCAGGGCACATGCCTGGGTTGCAGGCCAGGTCTCCAGTGAGGGACCCTCAAGAGGCAACCACACATTGAAATTTCTCTCCCTCTCTTTCTTCTTCTCTGCCCTTCTCTCTAAAAATAAATAAATAAAATCTTTTTAAAAATTTAGGAAATTATACTCATTGTACATCATTCTTCAAAATCTGTAGGTTGTGTCTGTGAGAGTATAAATTAGTACACTGTTTCTAATCTTCAATTGCTAATTAACCAGTTCAATAACTTAACCTTTTGATTACATTTGCTTTAAAACATTTGTTTTCAGCACCATATTATATATACATATGTATGTATACATATCAACATATATTTAATTATAAATGCATGCCCATAAAAAATTTTAAGAATTCAACTTTTTGCATCAAGTTTAGTAAATAGGTACTTTTGATAATGAGATTTATTCCTTGGAGAAAAGCATGTGTCCAATAATGTTCTATTTCATATTTTCAGTTTGGTACTCATCTGAGTTTTGAATTTATAGACATTTAAATGATATAAATATAATCTCCTATAATTCTGTTGAGTAAATTTTGTATAGCTAGGAACTACCAGAAATTTTATTTCCTCTGTGACTAAAATTAAGAATTCTTATGGTCTTCATAATTTATAACAAATGATTAAACAGAGTGAATATTATTAGAAATACATGATACTACCTGATTTAGGAACATACATATATTTTCCCCATTTCTAGAGTGTGGGCCCACACTGTCCCCCCCATAGATATCTTTAATGTATCTCTGATTCGTAGAAGTGATTATCAAGCATTATTAGTTCAAATAATGTTATATTACTGGCCAGTACTTGAATAAATTCTCAGTAAATAATTGTTGAAGAAAAAAATGGAGAGAGGAAGAAAGAGATGAAGGAAGAAAAGTAAGGTAGGAACAGTGAAAATAAGAACTGCATGACAAAATTAGCCCTGGCTGTCATGGCTCAGTGGGTTGGGCATCATACTGCAGAGCAGAAGTGTCTGTTTCCATTCCCAATAGGGGCACATGCTTGGGTTGGGGGCCTGGACCCTGCCTGGGGTATGGGCTAGAGGCAACCAATCAATACTTCTCTCTCATATTGATGTTTCTCTCCCTTTCTTTCTTCCTCCCTTCCCCTCTCTCTAAATAAATAAACAAAAATCTTTTAAAAAAGACCTATAGTACAAAATTAAAGCATAAAGAATTAAAGCATAAAACACTAAATGAATAAAAATGAGTGGATGAATGAAAAATGGACAGATAAAAGACTCAATGACTGCTTTAAAATCAATGAGTAACTGAGTAAATCAATACAGAAAATATACAAGAATAGAAGTAAATGAATACAAAAATGAATGGATGAATTAAATAAAAATGAGTGAAAGACAGTAAGAGTAGATGGATAAATGAAGAATGAAAATGAGTCAATAAAAGAATTGTGAATAATTCATGAATATATGAATGAAAAATGAGTGCAAGTAAATATGTGAAAGAATAAAAGGAAATTAGTCTAATGCCTTTATTTTACGGAAGTGGAAATTAGGGTCAGTACAATTAAGTGATTTACCTCTGAGTGGTGATAAACTGGAACCTAGATTTGGAGAATGAACCTTGTACATTTTTCACAGCATGATTTAGCTTAGCTTTCCCTGAGAAAAGGACTCTGTACAGGTAGTTTATTTGGGAGGTCATCCCAGAGAGCAAGAGTATAGGTGCAGGGAGAATGTGACAAAGGAAGTAGGAAAAGTCAGTGTAAAAGTGTGTTGAGGTCACCTCTGCAGTCAACGGGGCTGAGGGCAAATTCTTGACAATTCCCCTCTCAACATTGTCCATCCAAAGGATGGGAGGCAGGAGCATTCATCTAGTAGTGACTACTACCCTTTGGTTGAGGGCGGCACTCAGGGATATTAACTTTAGGCTGCACAGGTACCAGGTACAGGGATTCCATGCAGGTGTTGGAGAAACCTGGGGGGAAAGAAGTAAAGGAGGAAGTCAATGCTTGAGGCAAAGGCTGATAGTGAAAAATAAGTAAAAGTCATGTAGAACTGTTCACCCAGAGGAGGTTAAAAATTCAGAGTTGAGGTGTGTGGATGTGAGTCATGAAGCCAGAATCACCTAGAGCACTCTGCCACACTGATTTGTCTTAGACAAGTTCTAAAAGTTGTTAGAAAAATGTTAGAGAAAGGAAGATGACTAAACAATTCTGACTTAGTTGTGTGCCTAATTAATACAAACTCATCCACAAAAAAAGAAAATCAGGTTGAAGTTTCTATGCTCTTCAGGCTCAACATTCCTGATTACTTCGTAATCCTGAGATGTATCATATTAGTAACATTATTAGAGTTTGAGGAGTTAGTTTTATTTTTCTTTCAACTCATAGCAATTACTGAATTTGAAACAAAAGAGGAGACTTTAAAAAGTATAAGACTAAATGTAGAAACATTAAGAAAATGGAGTGACCATTTCCATTGTTGGAAAGACTATTAGCACTGAACAGCAAGTGCAGATTTTACAGGTGTACAGAAGGAAAACAAAAGTTTTCTTCTAGTCTCCTAGATTTAGTAGCTGGCATTTGTGTATTAAACTGACAAAGGACAAATTGGCAGGAAAAAAGGCATAAAATCTTATTTGATGTTAATATTTTAAATTTACATGCATGAAAACCCTCATAAAAAAGAAATGAGATCCAAATAGGAGATTCGACCTGGGGATTTCTATATCATTTTAACAAAGAATAGTAAATTTGTGAAAAAGTGGCAAGAAAAAGGAAAAGAAGTTTGGCTTCTTGGAGCAGTAAATTGTGGGAAAATAAATATATGAAGATATAAACATAGGGTAAGTATAATTTTGGCAAGATTTATTTATGTAGACCCATCTCAGTGCTGACTTTTTATCCCTAGGAATAATGATTGCTTTTCTTCCTCCTGGTATGGAAGAGAGGAGGGGGAAAACATTCATGAAGGGAAATTTACGTCCCACTTTTGGACAGGTGCAGGAGGACAGAGAGCTCTTTTAGAGTTTGCTTCTTCCCAGTTGCCTTCAGCTCAAAACAATCCTTACTCCAAGTGGCAGATTTGGGAGTGGCACATTCTTATTTGCTTCAGAAGTAAAGTCCACTCTACATGCATTGTTTATTACACATTATGGCAATTTTACCAGAGGACACTTCCAACCTTGGGTGTGGCCATTCTCTATACTACTGTTGTTGAGGTTCAACCCTCTCCTTCCTTTTGTACATGCTTAGAGTAGAAAAAGAATAAAACACTAACTATTTATTTATAGGATGTCTTCTTTCAATCTCAGCCAATCTCCACCTTTTTTCAGGGTTCCCTAACCATGTCTCCATGATATCCACTTGTGCATCCCAAAGCTTTTTCACCTGCCTTAGCAGTAAGAGACAGTGCAGAACTTTGATCCCTTCTTAGGAAATATTTTCTGCCTTCCATCCATTTCCAAGGGATTCCTTTGTCAAAGGGCCAAACTGATAACCTGGTTGAAACTGAAGCATTTGAGGCTAGTCATGGCAAGTCAGTTCTTCTTGCAAAGTAGTATTTACATTTCAATATGCATTTTTGGTGTTGTAATCCCTAATAATAAACAATACTGATACTGCTGGAACTATGGGAGGGCCAAAGAGGGAGATTCTAGAGGTCCTGAGAGGTTTTGCTTTGACTGCCCATCCATGAGAAAACTCTCACCTGAGCCAATAATTTTGCTCCCAAATGCCCTCTCTACTGAGAAGCTTAGTTTCCTCCTTTATTACTTTTCTCATTAAGAAGCATCATTACCAATCCAGTTCTCAATCCAGAAACTGGACACCCATTTTCATTCTTTCCCATTCTTCTTCCTTCCCCTTCCAAACCCTCTCAATCCTGCCTAATCATCTTGCCCAGTTGTAATTTTTCTTTCAACTACTCCAATTTAAGTTTCCAGAGAGATCTTCATGTAATTTGCACCTGATAGGGACACTGTCTGCTTGCCATCCCTCAACTGTTTTCTGTAGCCCCGAAGATGACATTCCCTTTCACATGATATACTTGCCTGTTGGCATGATCTTTTGCTACTATCTCCTCCCATGGAGACCATACCATGCTTTCTGTTGGCTCCAGGTTTTCACACTCTTTCTTCTGCTGAGAATATTTCTTTTTCTTCCTTTCTCCTCAAAACTTATCCTAAAATCTTATTGTGAACATGAATTCTTTCTGAAGTCTTCCCTGAGCCCCACCCACTTGGATTGGTCAGGTGCTGACACTGCACACTCCCATTAACCTGCTGTATTAGTCTACTGCAGCTGCTGTAACAAGTTACCACACATTGCCTGGCTTCAAATTACTGAGATTTATTCTCTCACAGTTCTGGAAGCCAAAAGTCCAAAATGAAAGTGTTGGCAGGGCTACACTCCTCCCAGAGGCTCTGGGAGAAAATCTGTTTCCTTATCTCCGGTGTCCAGGGGTGTTCCATGACTGGTGGCTGCATCTCTGTGTACCATCTTCACATTGCCTTCTCCTTTGTGTGGCTGTCTTCTCCTCTCTCATATAGACATTGTGATGGCATTCAGTGACCACCTGGATAATCCAGGGTTACCTTCTTATCTCAGTATCCTTAACTGAACTGCATCTACAAAGACCCCCTTTTCCAAATAAGGTAATACTCACTGATTCCAGAGATTTGATGGGGATATGCTTGGTGCGGAGGAATATTCAGCATACCATGCCAGTACTGCTCTAATGGGCCATTGCATATTCTGTTTATTTCTTGTTTAATTAGTGACCACCCTATCAGATTTGCTAACTTTATTTATCTCTGATACTGAATTGAAAAGAGCTGCTCAAATCTGCCCAGAAGTGTAAGTGCAATAAATATTTAACTTTAGCAGACTCCCAAAACTAATTCTCTGCATGGTCAACATCTGTCCCTATCCTCAGGACAATCCAAGTATCTATTCTCCCAACCAATCTTCCCAAAGTAGTTCAGGAAAATTCTGACCCAGCAGATGATCTATCTATCCTAAATCACTAATCAAAGCAAGGAAAGGGTTGGACTCAACCGAGCCCAACTTGCTGCTTCTCCTGAAGAAATCCCTAAGGGGGTCTGCACCCCTCCCAAAGACCATTATGCAAAACAACACAGGTCTGACAACACAGATTACTCTAGGTGCCAGAGTGATCTCTTTCCTTTTCCACCAGGCCAGTGGTCCTCCTAGTTTGTTCTTGGCTTTGGGAGGAGGGACCCCATAGAATTGCTGCTATACTTGCCATTTCTGCCTCATTCAGGACACTTCACACATCCCCTCTCTCAAAAATGTTCAGGTCCCTCCTGGTCACCTCACCAGGATACACAATTCAAACTCCTTCCCCCTCTCAAATTCCAGGTAGTCCCTGGTTGGACCTAAATTTTTAAAAGACCAGCCCTGCTGTTTTCTGTGGGTAAGGGAAACCCAGGCTTTCAGCACTCAACTAACCTCTTAAGACATAAACACATCTACAGAGAAAGAAAACTGGTTAAAAAGTGAAGTGCACAGTGGTGACATCACTTCTTCCTGACTCCATCCCTGAGCCCTAATCTTAAAGCATCTTTTATTTTTCATTCAAATGAGAGCATCTACCCCTGGAGGGCAGGATGACTGAGAAGAGAGGACTGGTGAGAAAACCTGGAAGAGAAAGGCAGTGCGAGTCCAGTTTTACTGATGATACAAATGAGAATGGCCCACAGTAAGGACAGACAATGTTAGCTATTGGAATTATAGGCGTAAGAACTCTCTCAAAAGCAAACTCCTTCACAATCCCCAGTGGGACTAGTGTCTGCAAAATGACTTTGGACTTTTATGAATTGTATTAATTATATTCTTAAGCACCATGTAAATCGCAAAATCAATTTTTTCAATTGAGTTAATGAAGCCAGTTTAGCACAGGCACACTGTCTTTCAGCACGAAATTAGCTGGCATATTGTTTGTAGATGACAGAAATTTGGTGGACAATTTTCCTGGCTTACCATGGCAATGCATTCTGGGATGCATATTTGCAATTTTTCTTCTCTGTGAGCATGATCCATTTTCCCCTGAATGAGCTGGATATGCAGGACCCTGCCACACTTTCTGATGCTGTTTTACCCCTCACTGGGGAGCTGCAAATTCATTCTCAAAGTCTCAATACTGAGAAATGTTATTATCATTGGAAACTTTCACTGAAAATAAGGTAGTCTTTAGTGGCTGTCCGCTTCCTGACTGATCTGACCTTCTGACAGCCTGGGCCTCTTTACCTCATAAACTCCAGACAACAGAAGAGAAAGTACCCCTCACCTCCTAGCTTTCTGCAGAGGAACCCCAGTTCTGTAAGAACCAGAATTTCTCCGCATTCAATGCTTTGGGCCCTTTGCAGTCTGAAAAACAGTCGGCCCAAAGCATTCAACAGGGCCTATGGCAATTTTGCTTCCTTGATATTTTCAAGCCCTAAGATGCCTTTGAGAGGTTTAGAGAAAGATGTCTCCTTCAGGCAGTGCAGTTGCAATTAGCTGCCCCTCTGGAAAGTTCTGGTATCTTGTTCTGAGGCTAGTAGGCAGCTGTTAACATATATCCATGGCTTGTGTAGGACACAAGCACAACTCACACACCTGTGTCTGGTGACCTTTCCTACAGACAGTCACAAAATGCAAATAGGCAAAGTTTGTCACCAGTGTTTTATAAGCTCCCTATTTTCTATTTTATTTCCTCAGGGCTATAGTGGTGGAAGGAGATAACTCAATGAAGTATATTCACTTTAAAGCAAAAAATAACCGTTAATGGTTTAACATGCTGTCTCCCCAACGTGTTTACCTTTTATTTATTTATATTTTGGGAGAAACTCTCAGAAATTTTCAAATATTTGACAAAAAAAGGATTCAAAATATTGAACTATTTACACAAGAGTAGGCTACTGAGGGACTTATACAAGGCAAAGCAAAAGCAGGTTTACAGTTGTTCATTTGGAAAATAATACAATAATTAATATTGGGTTGAACAAAAGGTTCATTTGGCTTTTAAGTAAAAATAAAAGACATTTTTTCACTTTCACCAATAACTTTATTGTTCCACTACCTTCTGCTACCTTTCAGGCAATTTTGTAATTCTATATTACCAAAACTTTTTAACTTTTTGAGCAAAGAACGGTTCCACATGTCTTTTGCTGTCTTTCAAGGAATTTTTTCCATTGAGAGAATTTTGGAAAGACTGAAATAAATGGAAATCCAAAGGTGCAACATCTGGTAAATGTGGTGGACAAATCAGAACTTCCCAGCAGAGCTGTAACAGCTTTTGCCTGGTCATCAAAGAAATATACAGTCTTGAGTTATCCTGATGGAAGATTGAGCATTTTCTGTTGACTAATTCCAGATGCTTTTCACCAAGTGCTGCTTTTAGTTGGTCTGATTGGGATCAGTACTTGTTGGAATTAATTGTTTGGTTTTCTGGAAGGAGCTCATAATAGTGGACTTCCTTCTAATTCCACCATATACACAGTATCACCTCCTTTGATGAACACCAGCCATTGGTGTAGTGGTAGTTCCTTTCATTTGCCCCATAATCTCTTCCACTCCACATTATTGTAAAGTATCCACTTTTCATCACAATGTGTTTTTAAAATGAAACATTTTTGTCATGTTTCAGTAGAGAATCACTTGCAAAAATACAGTCAAGAAGTTTTTTTTTTTTTTCATTTAACTTACGTGGAACCCAAACATCAAAACAGTTAACATAAACAAGCTGGTACAAATGATTTTCAGCACTTGATTTGGATATTTTGAGTGTGTTGGCCATCTTCCATGTGGTAGAACAATAATTATTCTCAATTAATATCTCAATTTGATTGCTAACTTCAACTGGTCTACCTGACCTATGAGCATCATGCAGAGAGAAATCTCTAGCACAAAACTTCACAAACCACTTTTGACACATTTGATCAGTCATAGCACCTTCTCCATACACTGCACAAATATTTTCTTGTGTTTTACTTGCTTTTTCACCTTTCTTTAAATAATGAAGTATAATATGCCAAAATGTACCATATTTTCTTCCATCTTCAATGTTAAAATGGCTGCACAAATATTCACCAATTCTGATATTTTTAAATGCATGCTGATATGACAGCTGTCACAATACAATCTAACAAAATTGTTTCAAATGAAATTCAAGACACCTAAGTTCTAGAAGAGTCATCTTATTGGGGAAAAAACCTGAATGAACTTTTTGGTCAACCGAATAAGTAATACTACAAAACTAAACTATTTCATATACTCACAACTGTAAATCTACTTTTGCCCCACTCTATATTTGGGTCAGGGCTTTTTGCTTGGCCTCTCACACAAGACAGCTTTGGTATCTCCAAAGTGGGGATGTGCCTGCTGCCTCAACTCACAGGGAGATGGCATTTGGAACTGGTTTTGCTACCAGACATTCCCAGGCCTCAAAGTGACTCATAAACTACAGCTCTTCCATCTTAGCCCTGTTGCACCATGACCTGCCCTTCTTTAACTGTTTGGAGTTTGGAGTCTCAGAATTCTGTGTGTCACTTTGGCTCCATGCTTATCCACATTCTCTCTCAGGAGGAAGAGATTTTTACTTTCTATCTCCTGTTGCCCGTGAGAGTCCTCTTGTGAGGGGACTTTCCCTTCCACAGCATGGTACTGCCTCACTGGAAAGGGCCTGTGATGACCTGGCTTTCATAGAGGGCCCAGCCTGCATCTTGGCTATCTCCCCAGCCCCTTTATTGCCTATCTCAGTGTGTTCCTCTTCCACATAGACATCCACATCTCTGGATGTCCTGGCATGCCCCGTATCTGGAATCTGCCTAAATTAATATCAAGCAAGCCTTCTCCATGTGAGTCCTCAAATCAAGTATGGTTGGTCCCTGAACCAAACACCAGGCTAGCTCTAGTCATTACACTACAATTTATGATTGCCCTCTCTCTTTATCCTTGCAACAATTTGAGGTAGGTAGCATAGGTATTGCTATTCTGGATGACAAATTATAGATAAGCAAGGAGAGGTTCAGAATGACAGCCCAGAATTACACAGAGCTTGGATGAGAACCTCTGTCTCCTGGCTTTTTTCCCAGGATCTTAGCTCCACTACCTGTCACAATGCTAAACTTTTCTCATTGTCTATCAAGGTCAATTTTAATCTAGAGAGATTGTTCCCATGGTTGAGTATGGCACACTGAACTCCTCATTCCAGCAGCTGAAGAACAGAAAGAGTTCCAGTTTCTTTGGGCTTCAAGGTTCTAGAAAACATAGGAGGTACTGTGATAGAAGAGAACGTAGATTTTGGACTTAGAAATAAGAATGCTTCCACCATCAACAGAGAACCCACAGCCTTCCATGTTCTTGGCTCCCAGTGAAATGTCTCCTCCACACTGCGGTCCAGGGGCAGTGCATGCTCATTGGGCTCACAGCTCTCTCCACTTTCCCCTGCAGGAGATGAGACAGAGCACTCAGAGCTGGCCTAGGGAGGCACATGCTTTAAATTCATGAAGCATGTGATTATGACAGGGAGCAGCTGTGCCACATTGATGGGTAAAGTTCTGAATGTTGTAGAAACTAGATTTTTTTAACTCCATTCCATCCCAAGTCTGCAAATAAATGTTACTTTTTTTTTTTTTTTTTGCTAACCTTGATCTTTATTTTACCCAGTGAAACTTATTTAAGGAGTCAAATCTTTTTCTAAAGGACCTGTTAGTAAATATTTTAGCCTTTGAAAGTCATATTATGTAAATGAGGGGTGTGGCTGTGCTCCAAAAAAACTTTCTTTACAAAAACAGGTGGTATGATTTGGCCTGGGGACATAGGTTGCCAACCCCATGCATTTTTTTAAATTTAAAAAGTCATAATTTTCATTACCATCAGGGATCATGTCTATAAACACCTTCCATATGTCGACATAACATCCAAACCTATACAGAATTTTTATGAGTTTATTTGAGCCAAACTGACAACAATTGCAGGGAGATAGAATCTCAAAGGGTTGAGAAAATGCTCCAGAAAGTAGTAGTTTTGCAGTTTACTTAATACATTAAAATCAAAGAAGGAGATGTAAGGGGGGTTCTATCAAGTCCATTGGTGGTAGATTAGGGGAATGGGGAAAAGCAAATTGCAGGAATTTCTGGGATTGGATAAAAATTAGGACAGGAACACAAACTTCTTTTCCATGGGTGGGTACAGGATAGTTAATAATTCACGTTTACAGCACGTAGAGATGGACAACAAGATAACAATGTGGGATTCTGTGGTCTCATGCTCTGGTGCCACTGTTACAGAATACATGGGGGAAAGCTGAACGATATAAAAGACCCCCTCTTTTCCTACAGGGGTTCCTCCCCTGCACTAGGTTCATTTTGCCTGTCACCAGAGGAAAGATGTCTCTCAATACTAGAGATTGGTGAAAAGGAAAGGAATTATTATTTATTCAAAAGTTATACAGACTAAAGTTCTTTAGAATACCCACAAATGCACACAGTCCTTCCTTCTTGCTCTGCCCAGTCTGGGGTACCACACCTCAGAAAAGAAGTAGAAGTCCATGATTCAGGCTCCCAGCACTACCCATGTGGCAAAAAGGGAGCACTTCCAAAGCCACGTGGTCCTGACTCTCATGCAAGCTGAGCAATCCCTGAAAAGACACGTGGTCCCAAAAAGACACCAAATTCCTGCTGTGCCTGGGTTTAAATCCCAGTGCCAATCTTCCTCTGCAGCCTCCTTTCTGGTTCCTCCCACAATTGGCCACAGCTGCCAGCATTCTGGGCAGGCGTGGCCCTGTGGTGTGGAGCCAATCATCTCCAAGCTCTTTTGGACCCATTACAAATCCCTATTTGGGGCCACTGTCTTGGCTGCACCCTGTTACACTACCAGTTGTGCCTTTAAAGGATCAGGGAAAAGGAGGTTATGCTGATATTTCAAAGGTGTGTTGGATGCATAAAGACAATAGAAGATTTCAAAGTTAAAGGTTGATCTTTGTCAAGGAAACTATAGGCCTACAATGTGACTACCCACCATAACCCATTTTTAATTAGGAATTTTTACATCAGAACATCCTGTGTAGTTACTTTGGTCTCTTGGTTTGTCTGGCTGACCATGTTGGTCAAATGCAAGTGAAAGTTAATTTAGAAAGTCACAGGGATAGAAAAAGTGAGCTGTAGAAGAGAGCCAGATGGGCTATGTGGACCCAGGAACAAGTATCAGAGTCAAAAGAAGTGCCCTTGGAGCTTAGAAGAACAAAAGGCAAAGAAAACACACCTGGGGGAAGAAGAAGGGGAAAGGCATGGACGTGCTCCAGAGAAAGAGAGAGAGGGAGAGCATGCTGGGTTTTTTGTCTTAAGGGTTATTTATCTGTTTCCAAAGATGAGTATTTTAGGGGAGGTCTCAGGGGAGGATCTCAATAGACTACTTATCAGTTTTTCCAGGTGTGTCCTTTCAGGGTTGTGGTCTCCACTGATTGGTCAGCTCCAGGGTGGGGGTCATTAGTCACTACAGCTGGTCCTGATGTCAGTACTGGTGTTGCTCCATCTGGTTTTGCTGCATTTCTGGACCTGGAGCTCAAACACAACTGAGGCTTAGATTTTATATCTAGTTTGACCAAAACTCTCTATCTCTGTAGTCAACAGACCCTCTGCTTTGTTTCTGAGATTATTTGATGCCTGCCAGAACCTCATTGTCCTAAGGGCTTAATGCTTAAGGGTCATGGCAAGGGCTTGTATAGGAGTCATCTGAGATTATTCTCTGGCCCCTTTGTTCCATTTCTAAGGGGGTCTAAACTGCATGACTGACAACATGCTTTGAGGAAGAAAGGTCATGCTGGGGTCGAGGTCCCACCTTACTATTTTCTGTTGCTAGGCACCTTGGGCCTTCCACCCTGGTGATATTCCATACCTGGCTAATTGTTCCTACTCTGCTCATGTCAGTCTAACTGCCTACTATAACACTTTATTTAAGCAATAAAGATGATTGTGACAAAGAAACATGCACAGCTAATAAACTTTAATTTTTCCTAATATAAATATTAACTGAAATTGTATTGTATTACAAATATGTTAAATCATAAGTAAAATAAGAATAAATCTGAAATTTATAGGGATATTATATACTCTTACATATCTAAGTTTTTATATATTATATACTTATATATTCCTAATTATAAAATTAATTAAATTATATGTAATATTTTAATGGAATATATGCAAATATATAAATATTGTACTATATGAGTACATATGTCTCTTAGCGATTTGTGAAAATGATATTTATGGGACAAGAGGCACTTACTCAGAGATGAAAGGATTGAAACAGTTCTTTCATTTCATCCCATGGCTGACAGAAACCTGACTCCTAACCAATCTGTTATACTACCTCCCAGATATGCGATATGTTATTTATGGGAATATGTTGTTCAGGTAAATGGTGTGAGGCATGAAAAAAATTTAGAACCTCTGCACTAAAGCTCCTGTGCATCAGTGATAATGGGCTGGCTTTCTATTTGTTTAAGTTTCATAGCAGAGGCTCAGCCTCAGAGCAACGTCAGGTCCAGTGGCGTCCTTTCTCGCCCTGCACTCATGGTGGCTCTACCTTAAGGTAGATTGTGAAAAAAAGACACTTTGTAACTGCAAAATCACCATGCTCAACTTCTCAAAGGCAATTGTCCTTTCCTGTGTCAGACAGTAGTGAAAATAGTGAAATAAGTAAAAAAGGCTTATTAGGCAGCACTGAGTTTTTGTTTCATTTGCCATGTTTCATTTGTTGGCAGAACTCCCAACAAAATGAAACATGGCAAAATGATAAGGACTCCTGGACGGACACCTCTCATCAAGTCAATGTGCCTTCACTAGCTCTCAATCACAAAGAAGACAGCAAGCAGAGACTGGGAAGCTGTCCATTCCCCACTATGGAGATGAGCCAGGAGAGTGTTCATACCCCCTGCAAATTTACTAAATGTATCAGTGGGGCCTGGAGTGAAGCTCTTTTCAACACCAGATACAATTTAGGCTCTGGTCCTATGCATTTAATTAACTATCTCATAAGAATTTAAAATACTGAAATGGATTGCATATGTGTGGCATTTTTTTCAGGCACATAAATCGCATGCTTGAAGCAGGAAGGGCTCCCCTTTCCAATTTTATCTGTGGTAGCTTAGGCAAGTTCTTCATGTAAATGCACACCCTGAAGCAGAAGGAAAAGGGCCAGTATCTCCAATTCCTTTGCAGGTTTTCAGCAGTCTTCATTGAAATAAATGTACTGGAAACAACAGAAGTAGAAAATGGCACAAAGGCGATAACGTTTGCATAAAGAAGCCATTAGGAAGGTGTGCTAATGGAACAATTGTGTGATGTTGCATAGCAAATGCACACTTTCATTTAGTTATTTTAAAGATTCAGTTATCTAGTAGTTTTCTGCATTTAAAGAGCATGATGCTGAATGATTCTCTATTTCCGAGATGCCAGCAGTTCTTGAAAAAGCATTCACAGAATGATTAAAAGTACAATAAAAGGGTAAATTTCAATGTAATATTTATCCAGCCTGAATTTTCAGTTAATACCTTCAAACTCATGCCATCCCCCAACTTGCACAATCACAGCTTAATAAAGGACATATTTTAAGTTTGGGCTATTAAAAAAATAGTAGGAGAAACCAGAAACAGAACCATAAAACTCCCGCAGATAGCCTCCAAGATGGATACTATGTAGACTAGAGAATGGAGAGAACTTTCCAGGTCCTACCTTTAAGTCTCTCTCAAGGGCGGGAACTGAAAAGTCTCCACCCCACTGATGGCAGAGCTGGGGTGGTCCTGTTAGAGAGCTGAATTCAGTCTACTCCTCACAGAACACTCAATGCTAATGCCCAATAAGTATACAGAAAATGCAACTTCACAAGTAATCATGAATGCAGATTAAAAGGAGAAATATTTTCTGGTCCATGAAATCAGCAAGTCAACAGTCCCTTAACTGGTTTTGCTCCCATGCTTTCTTTCCTATAGTCCCATCTATGATGCACACAGCAGCCCCAGTGATCCTGACATAATCTAAGACACCTGGGGTCTCCCTCATCAGAGCCTTCACAGGACTTGCTTCCGACTAAGCATGGCCCTCCCTCACCTGCTGCCCATTGGCTGCTACTCCCCATGTATCCTCACTTCCTTCCCCTCACTGCTCTGCTCATACTAGCCTCCTCCTTCTAGCCCTACAAGGTATGGATAGTACAGGGCTCAGGGCTCTTGCACCTGCTCTGGTGGCTGTCTGGAATGCTGTTCGCTTCATTTCATTCTGGGCTGGGCTCAAGTGTCGTTTCCTAGCCAAACGACATAGATAACACCCATTTGAAACAGCATCACTCTGCTGGCCTTACCCCTTCACTGTCTTCAAAGGACCTATCACTGCACACTGTGTTTGGTTCTATATTTTTGCTCATGTTCTCTCAGGCTGAGTGCCTTAAGGATAGGACATTCTTTTTGTTGTTGTTTGTGGCCACATCTCAAGGGCCCAGAACAGTACACAGCACACAGTAAATAGGTGCTGATGGAATGAATTGAAAGGCAGGCCTAGAGTCAAGGCTCCTCACCTGTGTCCTCATTCAAGGGCAGTGGGGGGAGAGACAATCATATCGAGAAATTATCTCAAAATGTTAGCAAACAATTCTAAAATGTTTGTATCCTTGGTGCACTTTACCACTTTCCGATATTTACACTAGAGAAATAATCGGAGATCTGGACATAGATTTACCTATGAAGATATTTATTTGGAATGTGTTTGTAACAGGACATGATTAGAATAAACAGTAATACTAATAGCAGTATATTTTATTGTGAAATGGCTACCACTTAAAGAGCAATTACTAAGGACTGGGTAAGGTGCTAAGATGTTTAAACATTGTCTGAACCTGTTATTTTTCAATTTGCTGATGAGGATACTGAGGTAACTTGCCCAAGGCATCACCTGATAAGCTTTGTGAAGAGTTGGAAATCAAGTTCTGGTTGGCTGGTCTGAGCTAAGAAATAGTAAACTGTACCTGAATTACAAAATGGTACCAGCATTTTGTCTTACTTTTGCAGAGGCTGCCTGGGCAAGGAGGAAGCCTGGAATGCATGAGCTGTCGGGGTCACAGCAGTTCTTCCAGCTCTAAACAACATCAGGTCCCCAAGGCCAAGCTTGAAACCCAATCCTCTGGTTCCTATAAAGCTCTGTGTGTGCAGCCAAGAACTTCTGCCAAACATTTATCCCTGACCTTTAATAGAGCAACATCAAGCAAGCAAACTCTCCTACTCCCACCCTCTCTTCTTCCTATTGTTGCCAGGGTTGATGGCTTCCTCTCCAACCCATGAACTAGTCTCCATGGAGTCTCACTCACTTCCTGCCTGGGGAGCCTTGGCATCCAGTTGCAGGCCTAGGAGCCAGCAGCCCCATGGGTCTGTTTCTCCTCATTGTCTTTGGGGGAGACCAGGAAGCCTCTCTGCTCCCCTCCCAGCCCACACAGCTGCCATGAGAACCCGGCCCATGGTAGACGGCCATCTGGCCCTGCAGCCAGACCTTTTGGTGGTCTGGCTTCCATGCCTTGCTCTGGCCTCCCACCACACCTTCAGTGCCCCTATCCACAAGAGGCAACTCTCAGTATCCCACATGCTTGCAGCTTCATTGACTCCTCCAGTCTTCAGCCCCAGATGGTCTGGATTCACTTTCTGGAATGGCTCTGCTTCTCATTCCCCCTTTATTGTTCATGTGCTCATTTGAAGATTGTGCCCCATTCCATGTTTTCTTCCTCTACAGTGAAAATTGTTTTAATTTAAATCTGATGCTGTTAAGCTGATTAATCAAAGTTCTGCCAGCCACATACACACATCTATCCTCTTCTGCATTTGAGTGTGTGTGTGTGTGTGTGTGTGTGTGTGTGTGTGTGAGAGAGAGAGAGAGAGAGAGAATTCCTTTTACATGGCCTCTTGTCCCCAGAAATCTAAAAGTTTCTTTATCTTGGCAGTTGTCCCAACAATACCATCTCTGCCTTCTTCTTTAGCCTATTCTTGGGGTAATTTGAAAAAAGCTTAAGGGCTCCTACAGTGCTGAATTTCGCAACGGCTAGAAGGAGCAGGACCAGCTTGGCCCAGTTAGGGAAATCCAAGTTACCCATTGGGGATTCACTGGGAGCTAAAGTGCAAATATTTGCCTTTGTGTTCTTCCTATCCCTCTCCTTGGCTTTTTTTTTTTTTTTTTTTTTTTTTTTTTTTTTTTTTTTTTTTTTTTTTTTTTTTTTTTTTTTTTTTTTTTTTTTTTTTTTTTTTT
>PVKU01012127.1:0-37877 GCA_004027475.1 Anoura caudifer | reverse complement strand
AAAAGGAGAGAAACATCAATGTGTAGTTGTCTCTCACACACCCCCTACTGAGGACCTGGCCTGCAACCCAGGTACATACCCTGACTGGGAATCAAACTGGTGACCCTTTGGTTCACAGGCCAGCACTCAATCCACTGAGCCACACCAACCAGGTTTAGAAAGTTTTGATTTTAAGAACCAAAAAAGCCCCACAACAGCTTTCAACTCCTCACTGTTTACACATCAGGGGACCCTACAGAGTTTCTCAGCATAATATCCCAAACAAATCCCTTTGCACAACCTAGTCTAGGAAGAACACAAAACTCAGTATGTCCCCAACAGTATTTGGCACTAGACATTTCAAAATCCTTGACTGTCACTGAAAAGAAATGCTACCAAAGCAACTGGTACATTTTTTGTTATTTTGACCTCAGCTCATACAGCATCAAAGCAACTAGGCTGCTGGGACTCATCTCAAGTCTGAAACACAACACAGACTCAGCCTACCTTTAAATCTACCTGTAGATAAATCTATTTCTCTAGCCAGAATTGGTCCATAAAATTGAAAGGAGTTACTAAATTTTTAAAATATAGCAAGGTGAATAAAGTAACACTATCAAGATATGTGATATTTGCAGTATGGGAACTGGAGGAAGCCCTGGTGGTGGTGGTGGGTGGAAACAGAGAAAAGAAAAGGGAAAGGAGCAAGTTAGATATAACTTTTATTTTAAAACAGTAAGCTGAAGACTGGCTCCCCATTTCTGAAAAAGAGCTGTGAACAATCAAGTGCACACATTCTCACAGGTCCTTGTACAGATTCAATGCAAACTGGACTTTTCACAAAGACACAGTAAAATGAAAGTGTCAAAAATCAAAGGCAAAGAGAGCTGTGAAAACACAAAAAAAAGTAGAAATGACTTACACACAGGGGAACACCTGAATATGGGTAACAGTAGATTCCTCTGAAAAAAATTGCAGACCAGGGGAAAATAAAATATTTAAAACACTAAATGGAAATTATCAATATTTTATCCAGAAATTCTGTTGTTCAGAAAGAAATACTTTCCCAGAAAGCTAAGGCAGTTCACTGCCACTCAACTTCACTAAAAATGCCAAAATGACTTCCTGAAGATAAAATAAGAAAATGCTCTATAGAAACTCAATTACACAAGGAAATAGGATTCTCATTAGTAAAGGTGAGAATGAAATCAAATTCACTATACTGTAGCACTAGATTGGTGGAATGCACATTATATATAACTACTATAAAAATTTAAAATTAAATCTAGTAAAAGTAATAAAATTAACATTCTTTACCTTATTAGATGCACAACAATAAAAATATAAATTATGACATTAAAAAATATAAAGGGATATATCATAGAGAGTCAAAAGGCAATGAAGGTGTTATCAAGATAAAATAAATTGTAAAGTGTATGAGTTGTTTAATGTAAGTCTTTTGCAAATCAGCTAAAATGTGTGTAATTTGCAAATCAGCTAAATAATGTATTACATACATTTTACAGCTAAAATGTATGTAATAATTACACCAAAAAGAATCAAATCTCTATACAATCAAATCACAAAGGAAGACCACAAGACAGGAAGACAAAGAAACTGCAAAAGAAGAAAAAAAAATCAATGAAGAAGTGGCAAAGTATTTCCTTAAACAAATTCTCCAGTCAAAAGACATGAGTGGCCCTGACTGGTGCGCTTCAAGGTTTTGGCATCCAGCCACACACTGAAAAGTCACCTGTTTGATTTCTGGTAAGGGAACATGCTTGGGCCACGTCCCAGGTGGGGGTGTGCAAGAGACAACCAATTGTTGTTTCTGTCACACATCAATGTTTCTTCCTCTATCTTTCACCTTCCCTTCCCCCTCTTTAAAAATAAATTAGTAACATCTTTAAAAAAAAAACATAGAGTGACTAAAGAGATTAAAGAAAGAAAGACAAAATATATTCTGCCTACAAGAGGCATTAACCTTTATGTACACAATTAGGCTGAAAATAAAGAGATACAAAAATCCCATGCACATGAAACCAGAACATGGCAGGTGCAGCTAAAATTCTACTAGGCCAAAAAAGATGTCCTCAAAAACTGTCACAAGAGACTAAGTTCATGACCGAATGTTAAATAAGCCAATTCTTCAAGAAGATAACAATTTTAAGTACCATGCACTAAACAACACAACAACCAAATATGTTAAGTAAATGATATCCAATCTGAAGGCAGAAAAAGAAACCCAACATTAGTTACTAACTTAAATACTGCCCCAAAAGATTGATCACCCCATCCAAAAGCAATAAAGTATTGGAGATTGACTACAGTTTAGAACAAAGAGTACAAACAGATAATATACAGAACATTCCATTCAATAGCAGCAGAAGATGCATTGTTTTCAAGCACACATGAAACTTTCTCTAGGTAGATCATATGTTAAGTCAAAACTCAAGTCTCAAACTTTGAGAAAAAATCATGTCAAGTTTCTCATTTGATCACAATCTATGTTCTTTTTTTGAAAGATTTTATTTATTTATATTTTAGAGATAAGGGAAGAGACAGAAAGAGAGACAGAAAGAGAGAGAGAGAGAGAGAAACATTCACATGTGAGAGATACTGCGATTGGTTACCTTTCACATGCCCCCTACTAGGGACCTGGCCAGCAACCCATGCATGTGCCAAGACTGGGAATCGAACAGGTGACCTTTTGATTCACAAGCCAATGCTCAATCAACTTAGTCTCACCAGCCATGGCATAATCCATGTATCTTGAAATCAATTTTAGTTTCAAGAAAGCTTTAAACTTAAACAACACAATCATGAACAATCAAGGATAAAAGAAATAAACCAAAAGAGAATTCAAAAAACATTTAGGGACAAAGTAAATAGAAACACAATCTACCAAAGCTTATATATAAAATGGAATTCTAAGAGGAAACTTTATAGTGATGCTGACATTAAAAAGAAATCTCAAATAAATAACCCATCATTATACCTCAGAAAACAATAAACACAAGTAAACCAAAAGCTAGCAAAAGAAAAAACATTAAATATTAGAATAAACATAAATGAAATAGAGACAAGGCAAAAAAGAGAATATCTAAGAGCTATTTTTAAATGATATGCAAAATGACAAACCTTTTGCTAGACTAAAACAAAAGATACAAGACTCATATAATTTAAAAAAGAGTTTAAGACAAGGCCTTACACCTGACACCATGAATCACAATGCATCATAAGACATGCTGGCAGATGATATTACCCTACATAGAAAAAACTGTCAAATTCCCACTATAAACTTCTGAAACTAATAAATGAACTCAGAATTGGTACCCCTGGCTGGGTACCAATGCACCATTGTGGGTTCAATCCCTCATCAGGCAACATGCATTAGGCAGCCAGTGAATGCATAGATGGGTGGAACCACAGAAAAATGTTTCTCTTACTTTCTCTCTGTCAGGCTCCCTTCCTCTCTCTGAAATCAATAAATAAAAAGTTAAAAAAAATAAAGAAAAATGACAATATAAAATAGACATAGAAATCTCAGTTCCATTTCTACACACTAATAATAAATTTTTGTTAAAGAAATGAAGAGTCATGGCCAAATAGCTCATTGGTCAGAGCATCAATGCAAACATCCAAAAGGCTGTAGGTTTGATTCCATGTCAGAGTACACAAGTAAGTTGCTGGTGTGGTCCCAGGTTGGGGTGTATGTAGGAGGTAACTAATTGACGTTTTCTTTCTCATATCTACTATTTTCTCTCGTCCTCTTTCTCTCCCTCCCCTCCCCTTTCTTCCTCTCTAAAATCAACATACATATGCTAAGGTCAGGATTAAAAAGTAAATAAATGAAGAAGTTAGTCAAATTTAAAATAGCATTGAAAGAAATAAATACGGAGAAATAAATTCAACAAAAAATGGTGAAATGTCTGCACACTGAACACAGTAAAACAGTGATAAAAGAAAAGAAAGAAAAGACAAATCCGTGCAAAGACATCCAGTATACTTGGATTTTAAAATTTAATACTGGTAAGGTGTCTACAGTACCCAAGTCAATCTACAGATTCAATATAATTTTGATAATTCCAATGGTATTTTAAAAGAAATTTAAAAAAAGAATCTTTAAATGTATAGAAATCAAAGGACTTCAAATAGCAAAAGCAATCCTGAGCAACAGCACTTTTTGGTAGCATACTTCCTGACTTCAGTCCATTACAAAGTCAAAGCAACCAAACGGTTAAAATGAACACAGAGACCAATAAAACAGAACAGAGAACACAGAAATAAACACAGAAACAGATGTTGAACTAATCTTTACCAAAAAAAAAAAATGCATGTATGTAAGAAAGAAAAGATAGTTTCCTTAGTAAGTAATGCTGGGAAAAATTGAGGTACACATGTAAAACAACATAAGTGGAAACCACTGATAAAAATTAGCTTAGACTACATGAAAAAATTAAATGTCACTCCTAACTTTAAACTCCTTCAAGACAACCTAGAGAAGAAGTTTTAGAGATTTGCTTTCTTTTTATAATCTATAATTTTTTAAAGGATTTATTTTTTTCTTTTCAAAAAAGTGGAAGAGAGGGATAAAGAAAGTGAGACAAACATCGATGTGAGAGAGAAACATCAATCTGTTGTCTCTGGCATGCCAACAACTGGGACCCTGAACTGCAACCCAGGCATGGGCCTTGACTGGGAATCCAACAGGAGACCTTTCCATTTGCAAGACGATGCTCAACTCACTGATACATGTAAGGGCTGAAGATCTGCTTTGGAAATGATATTCTCAACGTGACAATAACCACCAGGGAAAAAATATAAATGACAGAATATATCCTGTCATTTATATATATCCAGAAAATATAAATGACAGAATATTGCTTTTTTTCCCTGGTGGTTATTAACAGTCTGAACTCCAACAAATGAAAGTTTCTTTACAGAACAGCAATTAACATAATGAAAAGGCAATGCTATCCAGTGTGGCTCATTTGGTTGGGTGACATTCTGGAAAACTAAAGGTATCCTTTGGATTCCCAGTCAGGGCACATGACTAGGTTAGGGGTTCAATCCCCAGATGAGGTGAGAGAGAGGCACAATGGATTAATGTTTCCCTCTCCCATGGATGTTTCTCTTACTCTCTTTTTCCTTACCTTGCCCTCTACCTAAAAACAGAAATCAATAAAATTGAAAAAAAATCATAATAATTAAAAGAAACACGCAGTCTCAGCATGGGAGAAAATATTTGCAAATATACAAAAATACGGCTTAGTGATACTGTGGGTTGAGTTTGGAAAAAGTCACATAAATTTAATCCTTTCCCAATCAATAACAAAGTTATGTCATCACTACACAGCAAGCTATTAACAAAACAATATATTAGTCTAACAAATACTCTACATAATGTAATTAAACATAATTCATCACAAAACACTGGTAACCAGCTTCTGAGCCTGCTGAAAAAATGACAAGACCACACTTTCAGAATACGGGGCTTCTAAAACAAGCGAAAATGTAAAGAAATAGAAATGAGCAATGTCTATAAAGCAAAATAAGCAAATGAAAAAAGCCATATATCAGTAGGTAAAAGAGAAACTAATACATAAAATATACAAGGTATTCAAAATACTTAGCCAAAAACTGTAGAAAAATTTCCAAAATAAAAAATATACAAATTTCTCTAACTGGTGTGGTTAGAGATTTATGGGATGATGTTGAGCATCATCCCATAAAGAAGGACCCTGGGTTGAGCCCCAGGCAGGGCACATGCCTGAGTTGGGGGCCATGTCCATAGTTGGGGCCACACAAGAGGGAACCAATCGATTTTTTCTCATGTATCAATGTTCCTCTCCTTTTTCTCCATGCCTTTCTCTCTAAAAATAAATAAATAAAATGTATATGACAGGAATAGGAAAAAAATGCTTTTTATCAGTAACCCAGATGGTATTCATTAGGCACCCTGAAATATTACAAAACACAAATCGTTCCCATGAGTTCAGTACAACAGCCACTGGTATTACAGGGGGAGAAAAGAGCAGTGCAAACAATCGACTCCTACCAAGGAAACCGACTATTCAGAAAACTGGAAAATCAAGCAGTGCTTACAGTCCACATAAGAGGAGAGGTCACCTGCAAGAGAATAGGAACCATAAGGAAATGCAAAACCTAGTGCATATCATCGTTAGAGTGAAGGTATTGCCCAATGAGGATATTAGTTCAAAGTTCTCCAGCATCACATCCAGGTACAGGAATCTCTGATCTTCATCAAGGAGGCACCACTCTTCCCTGGAGAAGTACAGGGCAATGTCTGCAAAGGTCATACCAACCTGTCAGAATCAACACAAATGAATCCATGTCTGTCTGGGAACCTAAGTCCTCCTCCTTACACATCCTCCCCAAGCTCAAATTCCTTCAGGACTCCCCACTGCAGTGTGGACACATGATGCTAATGCCAGGGCTGGCTGCTCTCTCATCACAATCCCATTAATTACTGTTCACACCTTCAGCAGCTTCCTTTGAGGGACATGGGAGATGGAAGGAAAATGGCCTCTAAGACTTGATCCATGACTGCAGAATCTCATTCATCCTGCCAAGAAATTACAGAGTCTCCTGGTTCACGCCTACAAAGCACAATCAAACATAACCTTATAATTCACCGTTATGTCCTTGCACCAGGGCCCAGGACCATCAGCTCACACTTCCTCTAGTTGAGCACCCCATTGTGGAATGTCTGCCTCCTTCACATCTTCAGACCCCTGATTCGCTCCCTGAACTCTGCTGCCTTCCTGCACCATAGCACAGGTATCACTCTGGACTCGCCCAGGAAAACTAGGCATATGGTATCCAGAGTGTGCTTGGCAGATTCCAACACGATCCAGCACAACCTGTTTTCTAACGGGTCCCACAGCCGGGCAAAGCCCCAAATGACGCTCTAAAGTCCTCCTCCCCAATTGCTTCTATTTTTGCTCCAATAGTCACCACCCAGAACCGCAAATGAATTTCAGTTACGAATAAGCCCTGTCCTCTCTACACTATACTTGTGTCCACAGAAAACACAACACTCCTGTCTCCAATAACCCTTCCTCATAGTCCTCTACGTGGCGCCTGGGCTGCAGGGGTGGGGGGTGGGGGGCGCGGGTTGTGACACGGACGGACGTGCACTTACCACAGCCCGGCGTCTCAACGAAGCCGCCAATGGACGCTGTCCTCAAGGTATGGTGGTAGCCGAAGAAGAGGAGGCCGCCGCCTCCGGCACGGTTGCCCGACAGCAGCCCTGGCGCAAGTCACCCAGAGAGCGTCACCCAACTTCTTACTCTCCTGTGTACTGTGTGAACCACGACTCCGGCGCCTTCTTGGCCCCAGCATCTCCAACAGCACCAAGCAAACTGGAACTTCTGAGTACGTACTTAAGCGGATTCTTGTTGAAGCAAAATGCCCGCTTCCGGCCAAAGAGGTCACTGGAAACGGAAATACCTTTTATGACCCTCATTGGTTATGGGTAACGGTATTCCATGCAGCGTATTCTGGGTAATGAAGATCTGAGACTCCAAGGCGGTGTGACCAGAGGTTCTTCCACATCAGTACAGTAGAAAAGACCAAGATCCTAGGCTAAGGGCGATGGGGAATGTCAGGTCCTCATGAAAGAAACTTCTTTAAAATGGCTACAGAAAGTCCTCATGTTTTCCTGGTGAAGGGCCTTGAGTTCACGTTACTAAAAATAAATTATCTGTGACTCCAGTACACCAAGCTGTAAAGAGGTATGCCCGCATTACAGAATCCTGATAATATTTACACAAATGACCTACTTACACCATCATGTATGTATGTGACTAATACAAGACTGTATCATAAGTCTTTCAAAGAAAAACAGAACTAAGATGTGTAACATAAACATTAAATGGAAATCCATTATTCAGTTATAATTTGAATATTAATCAATTTTAAGTGGGAAAACAGAATTCTGACAGTTATTTGTGTTTTTGTTAGTGTGTAAATGCATTTGCATTTATCACAATGAAAGACAATTTGTCTTTTACAAACATAGTTAAAATATCAGGTGAAATGATATTTTAGGCATTCTGAATGAGTTCCAATTATACATGTATTTATAAATTATGGTTCGGGTAAAAGAAGTATATATTTACCACTAAAGTTGACCTAGGTATATCTGAAACGTTAAAAATCACATGAAATTGCCCTGGCTGGTGTGGCTGGGTGGTTGAGTGCTGAGCTGCAAATCAGAGTCATCAGTTCAATTCACAGTCAGGGCACATGCCTGAGTTGCAGGCCAGGTCCCCAGTAGGGGGCATGCGAGAGGCAACCACACATTGATTTTCTCTCTCTCTCTCTTCCTTCCCCTCTCTAAAAACTAAATAAATAAAATCTTTTTAAAAAATTAAAAAGTTAAAATCACATGAATTATTATAAGTAACAAGTAATTATGGGTATACATACATATTTAATAAACAGTAAATTCATATAATTAGGTTAAAAGGTTTTCCTATTTAACATTTCAGAGCAAGTATGACACTGAAATATAAACCATAATTTGAAAAACATTAAACTAAATAATGTAACAGAGGAGTTGGAAAAACTCTAAAAACTTACCAGAAATTATAGAAATCCTTGCAAATAAACATAATCTCCAGCATTATGAAACTGTCACAATGATCATAGGCGTGGTCTGACACTGTCGGTGAACTACTGGGATGGGAAGATATACAAGCACTTTCTTGTCCATGAAATATCTTCTCCGTTAAGTCAAATCTCCTTCCCCCTCCTTTAAATGTGTGCTCTTAGAATCCTCAGGATGAACATGCTTGTCATTCTTGAGTACTGGTCAATTTATATTTCCACATAATATGTTAGCTAACAATTTATCATATTATGAAATATTTTTTTGAATTGTTGGCTACTAAAGCCTTTGAACATCCCTGGTTGTGGTCACATTTCTGTAATCACTGCTTTATAACACACACCTAGTTCAGCCTCTGAAGCAATGAGATAATTAGCAAATGATTATTAAAGAAATGAAACACAACACCATGGCTATTTTTCCACAATTCTAAATTTGTCTCCTCACACATTGTAGTATCTTTCTCACCTCACTTTTCCCCCTCAAATTCTAATAAATAAAAAGAACTCACATTGTAGAAACAAAAATTTTATGATAGCCATGTTTCCAGCATAGCTATAGTTCATGTAAATTCTCTCATCTCTTAGAATTGGATGTCCATTAGTTACCTCCCACTTAGACTTACCTCATTCTCAGGCTTCAGAGCCCTTTGTCTTCCAGTTATTTAAAAAATGTTCATTTTATAACTCCCCTAATCATAATTTACACATTTCTTCAGTTTACTCACCCCTTAATTTTACAACAGAAATAATCTGCAGATACTGTCGCTGTATTTGCAGGTGTAATGATCATTACCCAGCAAGGGGGTTAAATCCTGAAAGGAAAAATTATACTGTCAGGTTCAGATGCCTACATTCCCAATCTACACAGATGCCAACATTACAGCCATCTTGGCTCTGAATGTAAATTTGGAACATAGTCATTATTCCCTTTTTTGGAACAGACCGCATCTCAGAAAATTCGGTAAGAACTGTCATGTGCAAATACAGGTGAAATGATTATTATTTCCTTGGAAAGAGATGAGATCTTTGAATCCAAATTCATTTTCTCAGGATCAGATGCCATTTTCAACACCTTCATGGATGACAACATTGTAGACATCTTGGTAGCAAATGTAAATTTGCTATGTAACCACACTCCCAGATATGTGTTCTATTGTTAGAAAAAAGGCCTTATCCCAAAAGTACATTAAGAAATATGTTGGAAGAAAACAAATAATTTCTGGGGATGCAAAATATATACCGAGAAAGAGCTAGATGGAATATATTCTGAAGAAGTGTTGGGAACTGTCCTGCCTGGATTCAGAAGCTGTAACCTCCCCATGGCTAAGGCTGAGTAAAAAGGCCTTGGGACCATAGGCCACTAAGGAGACAAAACTTATCCTCTCAGCAGGGGCATAGCCTCTGCCCCCTTTACTTCACCCTGCATGGTCCCTGGAGGATGACTGGATAGTCAATGACAGATAAGATTCCGCAAGGGAGGAACAACCCAAGACAGGCACAGTTGTAAAGGGGCCATCAGGTAAGGACTTATGGGATTATGGAGCAAGGACAAAAGACCCTCTCCTCTCGTTTTGTCATAGCCTGGGTCCCCATTCTACCTGTAAAAAGTCTCCTACTCTCTTGGCTGCCCGCATCCCCCACCAGATTCAGGCCTGAAACAATGCCGAAGTGGGGGTTCGGCCCTGTGCTGGAATGGGTGGTTCCCAGCAGGGGTGCATCAGGCCTAAGCAAGAATACATAAAATCCTGTGAAACCTGCTTTGCTAAGAATGCCCTCAATTTATATATTAAGGGACCAGGCATAAAATGAGTTTGTTTCTCAGAGTTTTATGGCCCTTTGGCATTACTCTATCTATCTGACCCTGATTCAGAATAAGCCCTTATACTTCTTTGAACATTATCTATTCCTTGATCATTACTGCCTGACAATGATTGATGAGCTTTACATATACACCCTATATTCCTATGCAAACTAAACTTAATAAAAGTGCAGGGCAAGAGGTGCTCAAGGTCCTTTACCTTTGAGAGATTGGTCAGACTTTTCTCCCCAAGCAGATGTCTTGGTAGATTTATTCTCATCCAAGGCAGCTAGAAGGGCTCTGCAGGATGGAGCTTCCCTACAAGGAAGTAAACAATATGGTGCAACACATCCCCTTGTTTTGGGGCTGCTAAGTATCTCCCCTCCATGTTCCCTGTCTGGAGGAATGTTCCTCTGACCACTGTGCATGCACCCTGAACCTTATGATATTCATGCTGAAAGCTCTGCTACCCATGAAGTGAATAAAGACTGTTTTATTCACTATTTTAGTGAACCTTAATGTTTTAATAGCAATTGTTGTATATTCAGTTTTCACCATTACAGAGCATGAATTACAAATGGAATCTACAGGGACATTTTACTAACATGTCTTTGATGGAGGGAGTTAAATCTTCCTACTGGGTTTAGTGAAAGCAACACACTCTTTAAAAGCATGCTAATGAAATACTATAAAGTAGAAACAGCAAGATAATCAGGCATGTAGACAATCTGAAAACTACAGAACAATGTTGATGTTAGAATTCAATGTGTGGAGCTTGAGTGGTGCAACTTTCCTAGTATCTGGTCTATGCTAAAGTATGTTGGCTGGGACCATGGTTATTCTCTGTAAAATCATTTACATTTAATTTTTCTTACAGACTGTTCCCTAAGAAGTGTAGTTGTATCTCTCTGCTATCTGGAATCTGGAGTAAGGGTCTCAGCTGTGGCCCAGGATGCTGAGCACTGCAGTGAGGGTTTGTGTTCAGGACTATGTTCAAACCCAAAGGTTTGGTGTGCAGAAACAGACTACAATGGAGGACGTGGTTCCAGAACATGGTCCTGGCTGCAGGGAAGATATGGTGTTTTATTGTCTCATACACCCAGTAGGGATACACAAGATAGAGTCACCTGGCCAGTGGGTAGCTTGCACAAAAAAGAGGTGTCACTTTACGATGAGTTTGGAATCCATTAGGTATTCAGCATTACTTCCAAATGTTAAGTTCCAGCATTCATAGCCATCTGGTCACTCCACTTCAGGGTGAATGTTTGTGCCACATAGGAATAACACTCACAAAGTCAAAATAAAGCACCAAATTCACCAGAGTAAATGGGGTCACAGCCTGACACCCAAAATGGGGATGAAAATGCAGAGACCCAAATTACCAAGGTTTCCTGAGTGTTAAAACTGTAGCGGGACCAACAGAAATGCAAACTGTAACTCCTTTGAAATGGAGGTTCCCTTTTGTGCTGACTGATGTGGTCAGTTGGTTGGACAACATCATGCAAAGTAAAAGATCCCTGGATCCATTCCTCATTAGGGCACACGCACAGGTTGTGGATTTGATCCCTTGCCGGGCAAATCAATGTTTCTCTCTCACATCAATGTTTCTGTCCCACTCTTCCTCCCTCCTATCCATTCTCCTAAAAAAAATAAATTAAGTCATTTAAAAATAATAAAAGAATATCCTGGAGGACTGAGTGGCACAGGGTAAGTGCTTTGACATTTTAGGAAATTAAGGGGAGAATCACATTAATTGTATTAATGCAAACAGCAGCTCCAGCTGACCCTCTCTGGTTTTCACACTGTACATGACCCAATGAGGGTTTCACAGCAGTGGTAGAGGTTGTTTCTGGCTCTGAAGCCAGAATACACAATTAAAATCAAACCACTTAAATCTGACATGTGTTGTGAGTAAACTTAAGAGAACCTACTTCATTTCTCTAATCCTGGATGTTCCCAGCAACTCAATTAATAGTTTCCACTTGCAAAGTTTTTGTGAGAATTAAAAGTGAATTTTCTCAAAAAACAAACCCTGGAATCCTGCGATTGACAAGTACTCAGTTTGTTAACTCCACTGATCTCAAATACTAAGGTTAAGAGATAGCATCACCCACATGTCACATTTAGCCAATTGAGATTGGAGGAGCTCTGGCAAATCACCTGCAGATTTCCAGGTTGGGAGCCCACATAGAGGGTCAATGTCTCCCTGCAGGTAGGTCAGCCTGTACGTAAAGGTCTGATTGTATCTTCAAACACACACCAAAACAAAGGAGGTGTGGGTATTGGGTGAGTGAGGGGTGCCTGGCCTGGAAATGGCTCTGAAGGCAGAAAAAAAGGTTGCCCAAGTCATGGAGGGTGCACACACAGCTGCCACATTGTGAATGGACATCTTAGCATTTGACCTTGTCCAACAGCTGAAGGTTAAAAACATACCTTACACTCATTACACAAAGAACTAAAGCACAGACCAGAAAAGGGGTTATTTTTTGATAGGATAGTTAAGCTAAGAAAGTTCCTGGGCAAGAAGTATGGGGAATCTGAGAGAAGAAAAGTAAAGAAGGCCAAACAATTTGATTAACTTACAGTCAGCTGGAGAATCCCAAGACCTTATCTCCCCTAACCAAGACACTTGAGAGCAAATGGTTTTTACCTCTCCTCCCTGACTTAGAAACCAGATCCTGGTCTGTGAAATGGAGAACACAGATTTAATTCATGTCACTTGTGCCAGTTAAAGCTAAGGACAGATGAAGTCAAGGGAGCAAATTTATTTTTTAAAAAGATTTTATTTTTAGAGAGAGGGGAAGGGAGGGAGAGACAGAGAATATCAATGTGTGGTTACCTCTCATGCACCCCCTACTGGAGACCCAGCCTGCAACCCAAGCATGTGCCCTGACCAGGAATTGAACCAGCTTCCCTTTGGGTCATTCTACTTAGCCACACCAGCCAGGACCAAGGGAGCAATTTAAGAAATGACATTAAGAGCCAAGCAGACCCAAGATTAAAGTAAAACAGCATATTAGACCAAAGAATATTCCCCAAACTCCCATAAGCTTATTTTGATGCATCAGCCTATTAAAAATGAAGTTGGAAAGGTAATGACTATTTTGCTGAAACACTGCCCTGAAATCCTCACCTACAGAAGATAAAAAGCCTTCAGGATAAAGGCTCAGGGCTACCTCACTCTAGAGCATATCCACGCCCCTTCCCAGGCATGAACATTTTACTTCCTCTTAAACTGTAAGGGACACCAGGACACTTGCATCCAGGGGACAGTGGGAAGCAGCATTTGACTTGGATTATCCCCTGATCTCCAAGGCCCTATTTTCTCTGACCTCGCAGTGAGATGAAAGGAGCCTCACCTTGTTTCACTTCTGTCTCTGTGACCTCCACTTTCCAGTGAGCTAACAGCAGCCCTGGCTTGGCTCACTCCTTTCCTATAACTTTTCCAGGGAGCCAAAGCAGAGCACCACCTAGTTTCTCTCCTGTTACTTCCTCTACCCTAAATCCTTCGTTTCACTGTCATCACCCTAAATAACATACTCCAGGCTGGTTTCTGTCCTGTAACAATTTGACTATGAGTCCCAACATTTTACAATCTGGGATTCAGATCCATGATGCCTGACCCAGGGCATGGGAAGTCTGATCACTGCTTTCCTATCTCCCTCTGCACTAGGCTTTCGTCCAAACTATTCCCACCCATCCTGATGCAATCTGGTCTCCTTCAGAAATCAGTTCCAACTCAAGAGCCTCTATGATAAGAAACCAGAAAAATGAAACAAAATACAAAACAAGGGCTTATTGTAATACAAAATGACTGGACTTTTTAAACTGATGAAGAATGTTAGATACCAGAAATTAGAAAGTGTACATTGCATTGTGCTAAGTATAAAAGTATTAAAACATCTTTCCAGAAACAAAAAAAAAAACCCATTTATTTAATATAGAAATGCCAAAAATGAGTAAAATTGCAACATACACCTTTGTTGTTTGTCCTTTTGTTATAGAAAACCGCCAACAACTCAGATTAGTCAGAACTCATGATCAGACATTTAGCAAAGGTAGACATAGCAAATACACATCTGAGAAAAGGCTCATGATAAATCCTTAGAAAAATAATATCAAACAACAGTGAGGTAGCACTAGATGTTTAAAAACAAGTTTTAATACAAAATGATTTACCAATCAAATATTAACACATAAAGGAAATAAATCTCTTACACACTGCTAGAAGGAAACAAAAAAGTACAACTAGTTTAGATCACAAATTCCTAATCTCTATAACTTCAACATTCACCTATTCCACAACTTGGATTGTGCTCTGAGCTACTGACAAAGGTAAATGAAACTAATGTCCATATAAAAATTATACACATTTAAACCAGGTTTAAACTAAAAAATTAGAAATAATAATTTTGAATGGATAAATTCATTGTACTAACTTCATAGATAAGAATAGAGGGGCTGGTGTGACTCACTGGATTGAGTGCCAGCCTGCAAACCAAAGGGTCTATGTTTTGATTTCCAGTCAGGGCACATGACAGGATTGTGGGCCATGTCTCCAGTTGGGGGCGATCAAGAGGCAACCACACATTGACATTTATTCCCTCTCTTTCTCCATCCCTTCCTCTCTCTAAAAATAAGTAAAATCTTTAAAAAATTTTCTCAGCAAAACCAGATGTTATTAATATATTATTCTTCAAATATAAATGCAATGTAAAAGGAAGCAGAAAATACTGTTACTCTCAGTTATTACAATGAAATATAAATCAATGTTTACTTACAGAGTGGTGAAGGGCTGTGAGATTAAAATGGCCATGAAGTAAAGTCTCAGTAACAGTAAAGGACAGTATTATGAAAATGGTAATGGTTTTAGAATCATGTATAAGACAGATCAAATATTATACTTAAAATACATCTACTAATTAAAGCTTATTAAAAATGGTACAAGACTTTAAATATATATATGCCCAACTCTTTGAAAATAGGTTGGCAAGTCTCTATTCAAAACACATTCTCATGTGCTCAGGATGAGACTTTGCCTCAGTGAAAGCAAATACAACCAATAAAAACTCACTGAAACAAGCAGCTGGCTGGGACAGAGCTGCAACATCACTCAACTTTATTTTTCTTTCTACCAGGGCACCAGTGACTCTGAAAAGAACATCTGACAGGAGACAGAAATGCACATTTTAAAAAAAATTTTATTGATTTGAGAAACAGGGGGGAGGGATGAATCTGGATTTGCTTTTGTACTTATGCATGGATTTATTCGTTGCTTCTTGTATGTTCCCAGACCAGAGATCAAAATCAGAACCATGGTATATCAACATGACACTCAAACCAATTGAGCTATCTCTCCAGGGCCAGAGAACCTTTTGATTATATTTAATGAAAATGAATGAATCAATGGAAGATAAATATTCTTGCAGATCCTGAGATTTGTACACAAACTGATCCTACAGTCTTTTTCTCAGAAAATTTTCTAGATGCATGCTGAGAAAATGCACATTCCATCTAGTTGGCTGCAGTCTCCTCCAAGAGCTATTAGGCCAGTGTTTCTGTTGCACTCATTTTCCCCAGAGCTCTAAGTTGCTGCAATTAACCACCATCACCTATGGAACTGCAGACATTATGGCACATGGTATCTGGAAGACCTGGACCAAAGACTCTCTTCAAAAGTGTTGGTGTCCTTTACAAAAAAGAAAAAAAATTCATTCTGCTCCCAGATGTACTTGAGGTTTTCATAGCTACCCCCTCTTTGCAGTGATCTGTCTCCTAAAACTCACAGCATTGAGGCTTCTCATGAGACTAGAGAGCCCAGTCTTGCCTGGGTGGAAATGAGCAGAAATGAAAGTCTGGGAAAAAACTGCCATGTTAATTTCTGTAGCAAAAATTGTCCCCATGGAGGCAGAGAAAGATTGAGACACATATAAAAGTTGTTCACATCTTTATGCTTGTAGAACCAAAAACTATTACCAAGCACCACACACAATAATGCAACACTCAAGATTAAAGAAGACTTAGGAAAAAGGTCTTGATTATTTTACAAGCCAAAGGGATATTAGCTTTGCAGTTCTTGTATTACAGACTTGGGAATTCAAAAATCATCACTGGTACATAATAAAAAAACCATGTTCCAAAAAAGGCCATCCTTCTGCAAACTGACAGCTGAACTCAGATAACTTTTCCTGGGCCAAAACTGAGTCAGGTCTGCACCAATTAGTAGGAGTGGAAGGAATAAAGCATTGAAGTTAGGATACTCCTACTTTTACCTCACAAATCAGGTAACAGTTACCTTTTCTGAGCACATTAGGATGACACACATCTCTCAGAACCCTATAAGGTGCTGCAAGTGCAGTATCTTCAGCACAGAAATCTGAACTGACATGAATCTGGAAAGAGACCTGGGCAAAGTAAGTATGACATGGACACCCCTGCTTCGCATATAAAAAAAATTATGGGGCACCTCCCTACTGTTCATGTTTGGCTATATATTTGATTCACACAAACAAGGCTCCATAGTTTCCGACAGTATTATTAACATGGGGAAAAAAATGCTGTACCTTTCCTACACACCTAAGACCTTCCCCCCTCCCACATATAAACTTATGTGCAGAGGAGGATTAGAAATTTGGCTAAAGATTTTCCACATTAACCGCACTTATAGGCCTTTCTCCTTTGTGAATTCTGATGACAAAGAAGTTGCTGCTTTTGAATGAAAGATTTCCCACATTCACTGCACTCATAAGGCCTTTCTCCTATGTGAAATACCTGATGATAATGGAGGATAGTGCTATGGTAAAAGATTTTCAACATTCACTGCATTCCAAGGACTTTGTCCAGTGTGAATACTCTGATGAGAACAAAGTTCACGCCTTCCTCTGAAATACTTCCCATATTCACTGCACTCACAAGGCCTTTCTACAATGGTATAGCAATGATATTTCTCAGCCAAACAGATGAGCTACTACTGTTAAAAATCTCCAAATATATATGGAAATGTAAATCAATGTTTACTTACAGACAGGTGAAGATGTGGTAGAAATAAAGTCCATGGAGTAAATTCCCAGGGACAGATACAATCAGTATTATGACTATGGCAATGATTTCAGTTTTAAGTATATGTGAAGACTCACTAAATATCATACTTCAAATATGGTATTTACTAAAACTTTTAAAGATGGTTCAATATTTGAAAACTTTGTATGTTCAATACCTTTTGAAAATAGGTTTGCAAGTCTATATTCAATCCACGTTCTCATGACCCCTGGGAGAGACTTTGCCCCAGTGACAGCAAACATAGCCAATACAAAACAAAACAAAAACACTGTCATGAAAGCAGCAAGAATGCTGGGTAGGTCATGAAGCAACATCCCTCAACTAAAGATATCCTTTATTTTTCTTTTCTGCTAGGGCACCAAAGGTTTTTACATTATCATCTAATAAATGACCAAAATCCTCCAATTTTTGAGATGATTTTACTTACTACTCAGAAGAGACACATTCCATCTAGTTAGGTGCAGTCTCCTCAAGCACCTACTTATGCCAGTGTTTCTGTTGCAATCAGTTTCCCTTAATCCCTGTAGAGCTCCTAGTGATCATCACCCATGCAACTGTATGACATACAGCCCTTTGCATAACCTGGGCCAGATTCTCTCCAAAATATTGGTATCCTTTGCAAAGGAAAAATTCATGCTGCATCAATATATACTTAAGGTTGTCTTAGCTACCCCCTCTTGGAGTGATCATTGTGTCTCCTAAAATTCATAGCATCTAGGCTTTTCATGAAAACTAGACAGCCCACTAGTCTTGCCTAGGTGTTTATAAGAAGGAATTCAAGTTTGAGAAAAACTGCTGAGTTAATTTCTGCAACAAACTGTACCGACAGAGTCAGAGAAAGTTTGAGACACATATACAATTGTTCACCACTTCATGCCTGCAGGGTACAAATCTGCTTATAAACTACCCAAGACAATACACAGAATACCCAAAGAATTTAGCAAAAAAGGCCTTCATTATCTTACAATCCAAAAAGGAAGCATGGCAGTTCTTGCAGAGGTCATGTGGACACTCAAATTTATTACTGATACCTGGTAAGAGCACATCCCTTAAAATAAACAGGCCTTCTGCAAGAAGCAGCTGAACTCCAATGATATTCTCTGGGCTAAAAGTGTGCCAACTATTGAGTGAAAAAGTAATGAGAATCTAAAAATAAATTAGCCTACTCCTAATTTTGCCCTGGCTGGTGTGGTTCAGTGGACTGAGTGCTGGCCTGTGAACCTACATATCGCCATTTCAGTCCCAGTTCTGGGTTGCCGGACAGGTCCCAAAGGGGTTGTGTGAGAGACAACCAAACAATGTATCTCCCTTACATTGATTTGCCTTTCTTCTCTTTCTCTCTCTCTCCTCCAACTCCAAAAATAAATAAATAAAATAAAATTTTAAAAACCTTCAGCAACAGAAATTTGGAATGACATGGAAGTATCTGGCAACATACCTGGGTAAACTGAAAAGTGCAATGTGGACACACAGGCTTCCCACACAATAAAATTATGTGGCTATGGAATTTAAAAAAAATTATGTGGCTATGGATGGAGACAAGGTAGAGACATAGGTAGATACTTTTTGCCTCCTCACACAAACAAAAGGAGGACAACAAATTTAAATGCAAAGAAACCATCAGAAGTGCCATAAGACTGAACCGTATGGAAGTCCGACAACCAAGGAGTTGAAGAAGAAATATTTACTAAAACTGGTAGGAGGGGCACAGACAGGCAGCCAGGACAGAGGATGCATGGTCAGGCAAAGGCTAGAGGTCCCACATTTGAGAGTGGATAAACTGGGAGGAACACCTGGGAAGCAAGACAGACCATGCAAGCCAGGGTCCCAGCACAGGATAATAAAGCATCAAAACCCCTGGCTGTAAAAATCTATGGGGGTTGTGGAAGCAGAAGAAACTCCCAGCCTCACTGGAGAGTTCACTGGAGAGACCCACAGGGTCCTAGAATGTACACTAGCCCACCCACCTGAGAGTCAGCACCAGAAGGGCCAATCTGCTTCTGGGTATCAGGGGAAGTGATAGAAAGCTGGCTAAAAGCTGAACAAGCAGCACTGTTCGTTGTCAGACCCCTCCTCCACATATAGTGCTACAATGCACCACCTGGGCTGTCCCCTCCAATGCCAAAGTCTTTGCTCCTTGCAAAGTAACAGGCATGCCAAGACAAAAAATAAAAATTAAAAATTAAAAAAAATGGCCCAAATGAAAGGACAGATCAAAGCTCTAAAAATAGAACTAAGCAAAGAGATAGCCAACCTGTCAGATGCACAGTGTTTTGAGATGGGATGCACACTGAAATGATTGAGTATGGTCGAAAAATAGAGGAAAAAGTGAAAACTATGTAAAGTGAAATAAAGAGAAATATACAGGGAACCAACAGTGACGTTAAGGAAACCAGGATTCAAATCAACGATTTGAAGCAGAATGAAGAAATAAACATTCCACCAGACAGAATGAGAAAACAAGAATTCAAAAATGATGAGGAGAGGTTTAGGAACATCCAGGACACCTGTAAGCGTACCAACATCTGAATCATAAGCATACCAGAAGAAGAGGAGGAGGAGGAGCAAGAAACTGAAAACTTATTTGAAAAAATATTGGAGAACTTTCCCAATCTGGCAAAAAAAAGAAAGACTTCTAGGAAGTCCAGGTAGATCAGAGGCCCAAAGAGGATGAACCCAAGGAATCACATATCAAGGTACATCATAATTACATTAGCCAAGATTAAAGATAAAGAATCTTAAAAGCAGCAAGAGAAAAGGATACAGTTACCTACAAAGGAGTTCCTATAAGGCTATCAGCTGATTTCTCAAAAGGAACCTTACAGGCAAGAAGGGGCTGGAAAGAAGTAGTCAAAGACATGAAAGGCAAGAACCTACATCCAAGATTACTCTACCAGCAAAGCTATCATTTAGAATGGAAGGGCAGATAAAGTGCTTCCCAGGTAACATCAAGTTAAAGGAGTTCATTATCACCAAGCCCTTATTATATGAAATGTTAAAGGGATCTATTCAAGAAAAAGATAAAGAACTATGAAAAGTAAAATGACAACACACACAACTACCAACAACTTAACTGGAAAAACAAAAAATTAAGGAAACAACTAGAACAGGAATAGAATCACAGAAATGGAGATCACAGGGAGGAATATCAGCAGGGAGAGGGAGGAGGGAGAATGGGGGAAAAGGTACAGGGAATAAGAAACATAATTGGTAGTTACAAATTAGACATGGGGAGGTTAAGAATAGTATAGGAAGTAGAGAAACCAAAACACTTATATGCATGACCCATGGACATGAATTAAGGGGGAGCATACTGGTGGAGGTAGGGTGCAGGACAGAGGTTAATAATTGGGAGAAAAAAATAGAACAACTCTAATAGCACACTCAATAAAATATGTTTTAAAAAATAAATAATAAAATGTACAGAGAAAAATAGAAATGCAGCAGAAAAAAAAATTTATGTGGAACCCCTCCATGTACATGATTGGCTTTATATGATTTGATTCAGATGAACAAGGCTTAAAAAATTTCTTTTGGCATTATTAACATTAAAAAAAAAGAATCTGTACAATTCCTACCCTTCTAAGATAATCCTCCATGTAAAGTCATGTGCGGAGAATGTTGTAATTTTTGTTGAAAGATTTCCATATCTGATTGTAACGATAAGTAGTGCAATTGTTAAGATCTCCCACATTCTCTGCATTTTTAAGGCCTTTCTCATGTGTGAACCCTCTGATGATAACGAAGGATATCAATTCTGGTAAAAGATTTTCCACATTCACTGCAACAATAAGGCCTTTCTCCTGTGTGAACTCTCAGATGAACACGGAGGTTAGTACTAGTGCTAAAACATTTCTCACATTCCCTGCACTGATAAGGCCTTTCTCCTGTGTGAACTCTCAGATGAACACGGAGCCTAGTGCTAGTGGTAAAAGATTTACCACATTCACTGCATTCATAAGGCCTTTCTCCAGTGTGAACTCTCTGATGACAATGAAGGTGATTAATTCTGGTAAAAGATTTTCCACATTCACTGCATTGATAAGGCCTTTCTCCTGTGTGAAATCTCTGATGATATCTGAGGCTAGTGCTAGTTGTAAAAGATTTCCCACATTCACTGCACTCATAAGGCCTTTCTCCAGTGTGAACTCTCTGATGACAACAAAGATGATACATTCTTGTAAAAGACTTCCCACATTCACTGCAATGGTAAGGCCTTTCTCCAGTGTGATTTCTCTGATGATAACGGAGGCTAGTGCTAGTTGTAAAAGATTTCCCACATTCAAAACACTCATAAGGCCTTTCTCCTGTGTGAAAGATTTGATGATAACGGAGGTTAGTGCTAGTGGTAAAAGATTTCCCACATTCATTGCATTCATAAGGCCTTTCTCCAGTGTGAACTCTCTGATGACGATGAAAATCACCAATTGTGGTAAAAGATTTCCAACATTCGCTGCATTCATAAGGCCTTTCTCCAGTGTGGACTCTCTGATGACAATGAAGGTGATTAATTCTGGTAAAAGATTTTCCACATTCATTGCACTCATAAAGCCTTTCTGCAGTGTGAAATCTCTGATGATCTTGGAGGCTTGTGCTAGTGGTAAAAGATTTCCCACATTCAATGCACTCATAAAGCTTTTCTACTGTGTGAACCCTCTGATGATAACGAAGGCTAGTGCTAGTGATTAAAGATTTCCCAATTTCACTGCATTCATAATTCCTTTCTCCAGTGTGAACTCCATGATGTAAATGAAGGTAACAGAGCCTGCTAAAAGATTTCAGACACTCACTGCCCTCATGGGGTCTCTTTCCAGTGTGAACTCTCTGACAATAATGAAAACTAGAAATACCAGTAAAATATTTTCCACCCTGATGACATACAAAACATTGTGTCCCAGTAGGAACACCTTTGTTCTCAAGAAATGTGCGGTTGCAGCCAATTGCTTTTTTATACTCATTCAGCGTGTAATGATTTTTGCTGCTTTGAGGAGTCACTCCAGATGTCAAGATATCATTTGGCCTGTCCCAGGTTTGAGTAGCCTGTTGTTGGAAATGTCCTGACCTAGTAAGGATGTCCTGCCCAAAGTTCCCAAAGGTAAAAAGCTTCTGGGACACATTAAAATTGCATTTTTTTGCAAGTGACATCCTGTCCACACCTCTCATGAAAGGCTTCTCTCTCATGTGGTGCTCCTGGTGAGGCTGACACTTTGTACTGAAATAAAATTGTTTTCCACACGCTCCACATCTCAGCAGTTTCTGTTTGTGTTGTGTTTCCTGCTGGTCAATACAGTGAAAAATGTCTCTCAAGACTGGCCCACAACTCTCACAGGGGTGGCAATGCCAGGGAGAAAAAGGTATATTGGGTTTCTTTGCCTGTGACACTTCTATAGAAACATTTTCTTCATTTGATGCTTTCACATCCTCTGCTCCACAGCAGCAACCTGAACAGAAAATAAAAAGGGTGGTAAACAATTGTTGACCTTATAAGGAAGAAATATCCACATCATACATGGCTATCTGTCACAACTAGGCATGATTCTATGATTTTCAAGGAAAGTGAGTAAGACTCTGAATAAATGGCCGTTATACATTACTTGGCCCCAGTGGTCGGTCTGTGGTAGAGATCTCATGAAGAGAGAGACACGAGCATAGAATGGGACATGAAGAAGAGAGGTAGGGTCCTACGCAAATGCCTTCTATAAGACCTTTCCTACTGGTGATGTAAGGCTGTGTAGAATAATTTGAATGAGCTCCAACCCATAAGCATCAATTGTACTGGAGCATATGATGTTCAAGGTCATATAATGATCATGTGTACTCCAAGGGTCTACAGGAATAGACAAAGTTTGAACAGTAGTAAATGGAACTTGTAAAATAAACGGCTGAGATGCAAAGTTTAGAGAGGGTAAGGTTATGCATGGGCTGGGAATCAGAGTAGAAACAGTAACTTAGAACTGAGAGGCTGGCAAAGTTTCAACTATAAATAAGTATAATGGGGTAAGGAACAGACAATGGAAACAAAATACTGTTGAACAAAATGAGTTTCTACTTTTGACCTTAACAAAGCCCTTTCATCAAACCCTGTTCAGCAGTTGTACACCAAGGCAAGGACACCTCTCTGTCCACCCTGCCATGGATAAAGTCATGTTTATCCTGGGATGCACAAGCAATTCTCCCCCTAAAATCCCAGTTGAGCTATTATATGCAATACAGATGATACGAAGTCTAAGAGCAAAACTGAAGAGATGGATGGCCAGCATTTTGGTAGAGCAAAAAAGCACAAAAGAGACCAAGGAAAAAGATCTGTATAAGTGACTTCAGCAAGACGGTCTAATAACAAACATGATAATTCTTCCTTCTCCCAGAACAAGGAGACATCTATTGACAACAAAATCCATCACAGTGTGGCTCAGTTTGTTGGGTGCCATTCTGCAAAGTGAAACGCCACCAGTTCAATTCCCAGACCAGGGACACACCTGAGCTGTCGGTTAAGCCCTGGTCTAGCCCATACAAGAGGCAACCAATTGATGTTTCTCTCTCACATAAATGTCTCTCTCCCTCTTTTTCTCCCTTCCTTGTCCTCTCTCCAAAAATGAATATATGTATTTAAAAAATTTTTTAAATAATGCAGAAAAGTTACAGGATAGAAAATCAACATACAAATATTGGTTCCAACCTGCTTGGCTGGGTGACATTATATAAACCAAAGGGTTACTGGTTACATTCCAGGTCAGGGAATATGCCTGGGTTATGGGTTTAGTTTGTAGTTGGGGTGCCTACAAAAGGCAACCAATTAATATTTCTCTAACTCTCTTTCTCCCTGCCTCTCTTTTCTCTAAAAAAAACTAACTATACGTATTTTGTATGTTATTGTGTAATATATAATTATACATATACAATTATAAATAATAATGCATAAATATATATAACATACCATTGTATATTATGTAATATATGTATGTGTGTTTTATATATATATATTCCATTTCTATACAATAATAAATTGTTTAATAAAGAAACAAAGAACCATGGCTGGTGTGGCTCACTTCACTGAGTGCTGGTTTGTGGGCCAAAAGGTTGCTGGTTTGATTAGTGGTTAGGTCACATGTCTGGGTTGTAGTCCAGGTCCCCAGTTGGGGGCATTCAAGAGGCAACCTATCAATGTTTCTCTTGCACATTGATATTCCTCTCTCCAAAACTAAATAAATAAAATATTCAAACTTAAAGAAAATAAAGAAATGAATGGTCATGGCCAAGTGGCTCAGTTGGTTAGAGCATTGTCCCATAGATGAAAATGTTCCTGGCTAAATTCCCACTCAGGACACATACCTGGGTTGGGGGTTGGGTACCAGGTTTGGCATATACTACAGACAACTGTTTGATCATTCGATTTCTCTTTTTCCTCTTTCTCTCTCCTGCCTCAGTCTTTAAAGTAAATATACATATCCTAGAGTCAGGACTGAAAAAAAAAGAAACAACAAATGAAGAAAGTAGTCAAATGTACAACAGCATTAGAAACAATAAAACACTCAGGAATATATTCAACCAAAAAGGTGAAGTGTCTGTACACTGAACACTATGAGACAGTGATAAAAGAAATGGAAGAAAACACAAATAAGTGCAAAAACATCTGGTGTTCTTGAAATTGAAAATATAGTATCATCAAAATGTCTATACTGCCCAAATCAATCTACAGATTAAATGCAATCCCTAAAATAATTTCAGTGGTGTTTCACACATAAATTTTTAAAAAATCCTGAAATGTATAGAATCTCAAAAGACTTCGAACAGCAAAAGCAAACCTTGGCAAAAACAAACTTGGTGGCATCTCACTTCCTGACTTCAATCTGTTACAAAGCCAAAGCAATCAAATTGTGTGTTAGTGGAATAGAAACAGAAATACAAATCAATAGAACACAGAACACAGAAATAAATACGGGCACAGGCTTTCAACTAACATTTGACAGTAAACCTCAAGACTTATAAAAAAGAGCCCTGACTGGTGTGGCTGAGTGGACTGAGTGCTGGCCTGCAAAACAAAGGGTCGCTAGTTTGATTCCCAGTCAGGGCACATGCCTGGGTGGCAGGCCAGGTCCCTGGTAGGGAGTATGCGAGAGTCAACCACACACTAATGTTTCTCTATCTCTCATTCTCCCTCCCTATCTCACTCTAAAAATAAAAATAAATAAAATCTTTTTTAAAAAGACATATAAAAAAGATACCTTCCTTGATAAATAGTGCTGGAAAAAATGGATATTTACAAGTAAAACAGCAAAACTGGACGCCATTGATAAAAATGAACTCAATCGACATAAAGAATTAAATGTCAGTCCTAAAACTTAATACTTCTTCAAGACAATTTAGACAAGAAGCTTTGGAGATTTGTTGTGGATACGATTTTCTGGGATGTGACAAGATCCACCAGACAAAATGTACAAAAACAAACAGTCTGGAGTACAACAAATGAAAAAGCTTTAATAAAGCACAACAACAATTATCATAATGAAATAAAAAGGCAACCTACAGGACTGGAGCAAATACTTGCAAAGTCATTTAAAGGTATCATTTGGAGGTACTGCAGACTTGGTTTCAAAAACCACAATGAAGCAAATATTGTGATATAGAAATTTACAATTTTTTAAAAATCTCCCCATTAATAATAAAGTTAGGTTAACAGTGATATACTACATGCTATTTTTTAAATGATTTTATTTATTTTTAGAGAGAAGAGAAGGAAGGGACAGAAAGAAAAATTGATGTAAGAGAGAAACATCAATGGGGTGCACCCCAACCTGGGACCAAACCAGCAACCAGCTATGTAACCTGACCAGGTATTGAGCTGGCGACCTTCTGTTGTGCAGGATGACCCCAAATAAGTTAGCCACAAAGGTCAAGGTTATACTGCAGGCAATTAGTAACACAATACCTTTGTCTTAAAAAAAACCCTACAACTTCCCGCCAAGAATGAGGTGTAGGTAAACATGCTTCACCTCCCAGCACAACTGCAGCAAAATACACAATTAGATTACAAAACAAGTATCACACAGATTCGACAGAGAATCAAGCTGTATGGAAGCCTGACAACCAAGGATTTAAAGAAGCCATATTCATGCACATGGGGAGGAGAAGAGACGAAGAGGTACAAAGCAGTGAAATGGGTTGCTCTGCCCTGGCAACAACCTAAGGCTCCGCCCCACACAATTTACAGGTGCCTTTTCTACAATACCCCAGGCTACTAAGACAGGTGTCAAAGCAGCTCTACCTAATACACAGAAACAAACACATGGAGGCTGCCAAATTGAGGAGACAGTGAAATATGATCCAAATAAAACAACAGAACGAAATTCCAAATCATAGGGTAATGCAATAAAAGAAAAAAGACTCGGGCAAAAATGAGGATGGCATTAAGTGAAATAAAGAAAAATGCACAGGGAACCAAGAGTGGAGGGAGCAGTCAAGCAGAACAAGAAGAAATCAGAATTTTTAGAAAAAAGAGATAATACAGTAAGGAGCCTCTGGGACATCTCCAAATGTACAAACATCTGAATCATAGGGGTGCCAGAAGGAGAAGAGCAAGAGCAAGAAATTGCAAACTAATTTGACAAAAATAATGAAAGAAAATCTTCCTTATTTAGTGAAGGATATAGAAATACAAGGCCAGGAGGCACAGAGTCTCAAACAACCAAAAGAAGACCACAAGAGGACCATACCAGGACACATAAATAAAATTTCAAAGATTAAAGATAAAGAAAGAATCTTAAAAGCAGCAAGAGAAAAGCAGAGAGTTAACTACAAAGGAGTTCCCTTAAGACTGTTACCTGATTTCTCAAATGATACCTTGCAGGCTAGAAAAGACTGGCAAGAAGTATTCAAAGTGATGAAAAGCAAAGCTATCATTTAAATGTGAAGCACAGTTAAAGTGTTTTGCAGACATGATAAAACTAAAGGAGTTCATCATCACTAAGCCATTATTATATGAAATGTTAAAGAGAACTATGTAATAAAAAGATCAAAACTATGAACATTAAAATGGCAACAAATGCATAACTATACACAACTGAATCTAAAAAACAAACTAAGTAAACAAGCAGGACAGCAACAAAATCATAGGTAGAGATCATTTCGAGGGTTATCAGCTGACAGAGGGAAGGAGAAGAATGGAGGGGAAAGATGCAGGGCCTAAGAGGTACAAATTGGTAGGCATGAAATAAATGACAGTGTTAAGAACAGTATAGGAAATGGAGTAGCCAAAGAACTTACATGCATGACCCATGGACATGAACTAAGGGAAGGGACTGCTGGAGGGTACAGGGGTACCAGGCAGAAGGAGGTCAACGGTGGAAAAATTGGGACAACTGCATCAGCATAATCAATGAAATACACTTAAAAAAGTAAAAAAAAAAAAGAATTACAGAAACTACACATAATTAAAAATAGTTTATCACCAAACAATGGTTACAAGACTCTAAGCCTGCTGAAAAAATGGCGACACTAAACTTGCTGAATGCTGCATTGTCAAAAACATTAAATTTTTTTAAAAATAAATTTAAAAAGCAAAACAAAAAAAAAAGGGAAGGAAACAAGGCCACAATATGTACAACGCACAATTATGCAAATGCAAAAAAAAAAATGTGCTTGTATGTGAAAAGGAATTAATATATAAAATATACAAGGGACACATCAGCCAAAAAAATGTCGAGAAAATTTTGCAAAAAAGTATGTATAAATGAGCAACAGGAATAGAAAAAATGTTTTCCTCATTTAATCAAGCTGATATCCATTAGACTCCCTGCAACACTACAAAGCACAAATCTTTCCCTATGAGTTCAGTACAACACTACTGATATTACAGGGAGACAAAAGGACAGTGCAAAAACCAGCACTACCAAATAAAGCAGCTACTCAGAAAACTGGAAAATCAAGTAGTGCTTGCAGTCACAAATAAGTAGAGAGCACCCCCTAGAGAATAGGAGGCATGGGAAATGCAAAACCAAGTCCACATCACTGACAAGAGTGAGGTCTTACCCAGTGAGGATATAAGTTCAAAGTTCTCCAGCATCACATCCAGGTACAGGAGTCTCTGATCCTCATCAAGGAGGTACCATTCTTTCTTAGAGAAGTACAGGGCAATGTCCGCAAAAGTCACACCAACCTGGCAAAAGGGAGACAAATGAAGCCAGAGCTGTCTGAGAACCACAATCCCATTTTTTAGGAATCTTCCCCACACTCATTTTACTGCAGGGCTCCCAGGTCAGTGTGCACACCAGGCCCTAATGCCAGTGCTGGCTGCTTTCTAACCACAGTCCCATTAATCACCTCATCACCTTCAGCAACATCACGTGAGCTTCTGGATGCTGGCAACCGCAGAAAAATGCTGTCTAAGCCTAGGGCCATGAGTGTAGGGTCCCATCATTCCTGACAAGCAATACCACTGAGTCTCCCAGATCATGCCTACAAGACAGAGCCAAACACGAGTTAAGCTGCACCCTGAAGTGCCCACAGCAGGTACTCAGAACCATCAGCTCAAGGTTCCTCTAGTTGTGCATACCGTTGAGGAATGTCTGACTCCTTCACATCACACTCCAAGTTCACTCCCTCAGCTCTAACATCTTCCTCCTCAACACCACAGTAGTCTCCCAGGATTCACACACGAAGCAGGCACATGCAGAGTGCTTGACAGCTTCCAGCAGGATCCAGCCCAACCCGTGTTCTCATGGATCAGAAAACGCCCAGGGAAGCCTGCAATGAGGCTTTGCGTCCTTCCTGCTTGCCTCTGACCTTTGCTTCAAAATTCACCACCCAGATCCGCATGGGAATTTCAGGTAGCAATGGTTCTTGTCCACTCTGCACTTCACTTGCTGGGTCCTAAGAAACCACAACGCTTCTATCTCAAGTGAGGCTTTTTCACTGTCCTGGATGAGGGCCCTGCACATGGGGATGTAGCGTTCGGCGACAGGGGCGGAGGTGTGAGAGAGCATGCACTTACCTCTGTCTGGCACCGTAGCGAGGTCACAAACCGACGCTGTGGGCGAGGCCTAACAGTGGCAGAGGAAGAGAAGACCGCCCCCGATATGGCGGCCCCCTTTCCGGCGCCCGCGCCAATCTCCCAGGCAGCGTCGCCCACCTCCTTAGTTGCCGATATTCTGTCTGGACCACCACTATGGCGCCTTCCCCGTCCCCTCATCTCCATCAGACTCCAGCGATGTGGAGCTTCCGAGGATTTATTTAACTGGACTACGACTGATGCAAAATGTCGACGGCGAAGAGGGCACCGGAAGTCCCGCCTTCCTCTGTATGCGCGACAACAACAACAGCGGAAACGCCTTTTCTGACCCTTCATTGGTTAGACTTCTGCCGTATTCTACACAGGGTATTTTAGGTAACATGGGTAAGAGAGTGCAAGGCAGGGATCAGGAGTGTTCCCACAGCATTCCAGCAGAGAAGACCAAGATCCGCTGTTAGGGCGTATGGGAAATGACAAGTCCTCGTGAAAGATACATCCTGAAAATGGCTAAAGAAATTTGCCATCTTTTCCTGGTGAAGGGTCTTGAGTCCATGTTCATAAAAACACATTATCTGCGAGCCCAATACAGTCAGTCAGAATAAAAGAGGTATTCCTGAATTACAGAGTGGACAATTTTATCACACAAATGACCTACTTACACCATCATAAGTACATGACAATTATGACACAAGACCATAGGACATACATTTTAAACAAAAATACTAACACATAAACATTAAATGAAAGTCTACTGTATGCTTATAATCTGAACATCAATTCGAAATCAATCTTTTTTAAATGCTTGACAATTTAACACTGACAGTTACTGGTGATTTTGCTAAAGTGAAAATGTTATTGTAATTATAGTGGAAGAAAATTTGTCTTCTACAGACATATTGAAGGCATCAGGTGAGAAGTTTCAGGTATTCTCCATGTGGTAAGATTATGAACACATTTCTAAATTATATTTAGAATTAAATATAGCTTCATAAAGGAAGTTGACCTATGTATAGTTCCAATAATTTTTAAAAATAATATGAAATATTATAAAGAACTAATTATGGGTATATATATACATGCAATAAATATTAAAAATCAGTAATTCTGTAAACAGCTTTCCCTTTTAAAAATTCAGAGCAAATATGATAATGAAGTATATACCAAAGTTTGAAAAACATTAAAACAAAGTGTAATAGGGGAGTTGAAGAGTTTGCATGAAGGAAAATAACTCACACTTTCTAGAAACAAGAAACCCTTGGTGGCCAAGTTTCCAGCATAGCCATAGCTCCAGTAAATTCTCTCACTTTGTGAAACTCAGTATCCTTTCATTATCACTCAGGCAGACTTACATGTTCCCAGCCTTCTAGAGCCTTTTGCCTTCTAGCTGTTTCAGGTATACACATTGTATAACTGCCTCATTCCTTTCCACAGTTGGCACAACCATAATTTTCTTAAGAAATATTGATCAGTCTCCATGTAGACATGGCCACTGCATTAACAGGTGAAATAATCACAATTTCCCAGTAAAGTGATAACATCCTGGAATCCAAAATCTGTATGTCAGATTCAGATGCTCCCTTTTCAACATCTTCAAACATGCCAAAATTGTAGCCATCCTGGAAATAAAGTAGCTACATAACCATATTTGGAAATAGACATCATGTTCTTAGAGAAAATGGACATTATGCCAGAAACAGTTAAGAATGTTATGTAAATTATTTGGGGTGGGGGTGGAACACAAACACAAAAAGCCATATGGGATATACTGAAGAATGAAATGGCATAGTGTCACACCTTCCATTGCTTTGGGGCTGCCTAATACATCGCCTCCATGTGACCTCTATAAATCTGATGGAGTACTCTTGCTCTCTCCACTGAGCGCAAACTGGGCTCCCTGATAGTCATTCTAAGAGCTTTCCTCCCTATGGAGTAGAGTATGAGGATTGTGTTTTATTAAATATTTGAATGAACCTTAGTGTATTTATAGCAATTAATGGACAGGTATTTCTGACCTCCAAGTATAAGTTGCAAATGAATTCTATTAGAGTATTTTACTTACATGTTCATGAAGGTGGACGTTAAAACTTTGCACTGAATGTTGTGAAAGGAAAAATCTTATTAAACAGGCCAATAAAATACTGTAAAATACATATAGCAACATAATCAGGCATGAAAAAATCTCAAAGCTAAAAAAGGAAAGTGATGTAGAATTTAATGAGTGAGGCTGAATAATGCCTGAAACTGACCTGACACCAGGTCTATGCTTAGGAAACTTTAATCTGTGACCTTTCTTACTTTTCTCTTAAAAATGACCTATGTTTATTTTTTCTTATATATATTGTATCCTAAAATATGTATTTGTATCTCACTTGTGACCAGTGTGTGCTGGGCACTAGGGTCAGTTGCTGTTAAAAACAAAATTAACAAAAACTACATTTCAACACCAACTTCACTTGTGCAGATAAAAGTAGGCTGCAAAGGAACACGAGTTCAGAAGAGGTGGGTACAGAGACGCAGCCCAAATTACCCAGGTCTCCTGGGTGTCAAACTCCATGCCAAGATCAAAGAAGAGGCAGAGAAACTGTAACTCAGCCTCAAAAAAGTTCCTCTGAAAAAACCATAGGAACTGACAGATGATGCCATTCCAGTGGAGACAGAAGGGCAGGTAGTGTGTTCTGAAATTTCAGGAAAATAGAAGATCATGATAACGGCACCAATGGAAAGACTAGCTTCAGCTGAGCAACCCTGGTGAAGACCATACACTGTGAAGCAGTGTATGTGCACCAGTGAGAGCTTCACATTTGTGGTGGAGCCCATCTGTGGCTCTGGAGCAAAAATACAGAATTAAAACCCAGCCTCTTGAATCTGATATTATCTGTTGAGTGAACTTGAAGAACCTCATTCATTTCCTTAATCTTGGATGATTCAAGCCATTCCGGTATGTTTCCACTTCCAAGGTTGTTGTGACAATTAAAAGAGAAAATGTGGAAATGCAGACCCTAAAATCCTTTCAATGACAAATACTTTGTTACTTTCAATGATCTTCGAAGGCCAAGATAAGGCCACCTCTATCTGCATGTTATATTCAGCTAACTTAGATTCAGGGAGCTCTAGTGAGTCACCAGGATATTCCGTGGTTGGGACAGCACACTGAGGGTTCAGCACCAAAAGTACCTGCCTTCCTGTAGGTGGATCAGTAGTAAATGCACACCCCCAAATAAGGTGTTTGTGGACACTGGGGGAGTGAAGAGTGCCTGTTTTGGGAGCATCTCCGAGGGCAGAAATGGGAGTTCCTCCAGCCCAGGAGGCTGGACAGACAGCTGCTGCACTGCAAAAGGACACCTTAGTACTTCACCCCCTCCAACACCTTAAGGATGTAGATATACCAGATACACATTTCACAAAGGAGAAAACTGAATCCAAGTCCACAAGAGGGACACTTCATGTGAGTCCAAGATATGTGGTATTCTGGGATTAAAATCACGGGTGCCTGACCCAGGGCATCGTGAGTCTGATCAATGGCTTCCATTTCTATGCACTGCACTATGAGAGTCCAAAACATTCTACCCATCCTCATGCCATTTGGATTCCTTGAGTCCTGTTCCAATGCAAAAACCCCCATGATAGAAGGCCAGAAAAATGGGATAATAGTAGAAAGCAAAAGCTTAATTATGAAATGACTAATTTTGAAAATAAAAAATGTTAATAGTCAAAGTTATAATGAATGTCAATTTTATTGTGCACAGCATAAAAAAAAGTAAAAACGAATTGAACATATCAGTCCAACACACACACAAAAAAACATTTACTTAATACAGTAAAAAAGGCAACAAATGACTGAAATTTCAACATGGATATGTTATTTTTATGTTCTTTGATTATAAAATACTCCCCAACTCATATCAGATTAGACAGAACATAGGCTCAGACAATTTACCAAACATAGAGAAAAAGCAATTACACTATGAGAAAAAGATTACCATGAATCCTTAGAAACATACAATCTAACAACAGTGAGGTAGAACTGCAATATTGAAAAAAAAAAAAGTTTAGCCCTGGCTGGTGTGGCTCAGTGGTTGAGTGCTGGCCTGTGAACCAAAGGCTCACTGGTTCAATTTCCGGTGAGGGCACATGCATAGGCTGCATGCCAGGTCCATAGTAAGGAAAGTGTGAAAGACGACCACACATTGATGTTTCCCTCCCTTTCTCCCTCCCTTCCTCTCTTTAAACATAAAGAAATAAAATGTTTTTTAAAAAGTTTAAATGAAAAAACAACTAACCATACCAACTACTTTCTAGGATGTGGAAGAAGTGACTTCCTCACGCACTACTAGAATTATGCAAAAAGTAAAATCTATTTTGATAGCAAATTGCTAATCTTTGTAAATTAAACATTTACCTCCCCTATGACTCAGGCTGTCCAAAGAGTTATTGACAAAGGCAAATGAAATTTATGTCCATATAAACAATTATTTATTATATCAGCATTAAAATCAAAAACTAGAAATAGCCGAATTCAATGGATATACTCATAGTGCTTTCTTCAAAGAATATTTCTCAGCGAAACAGATTACCTACTAACATATCATTAAAAAAACTCCAATTATAGAGGCAATGTAAATGAAAGCATAAAAATACTATTATTCTCATCATATAAATTTAAGAGATTGTGAAGTAATCTATTGGAATGGAATGTAACTCAATGTTTACTTACAGAGGTGTGAAGGGCGGGAGAGATGAAAACAGGCATGAACTAAATTCCCAGTGACAGTAAAAGACAGTATTGACTATGGTGATGGTGTTAGGGTTGTATATAAGTAAAGACTGATCCAATATTACACTTGGATTACAATGCTTACTACTAAAAGCTTATTAAAAATGGTTCAAGATTTTAGAGGTTACAGCCAAGAAGAAGGGGTAGGTAGATACACATCACTTCCTCAAACAAACAAAAGGGTAACAACCAATTCAAAAACAAATCCAAACCACCAAGGAATTATAGAAACATTCATCCAGACTGGTAGGAGAGGTTGGAGACAGGAAGCCAGGGTGGCGAGGACACGGGGTAAGGCGTGGCTGATGGATAGGGGTGGCCAAGGTGTCAGCTGGTGAACTGGGATATCCCACTTTCGCATGCAGATAAGCCAGGTAGAACAACTAGGGAGCAAGACAAACTGCACAACCCAAGGCTCCAGCATAGGGAAATAAGGCCTCTAAGCCTGTGGCTATAAAACCTGTGGGAGTTGCAGAAGCTGGAGAAACTCCCACTCTCACGGAAGAGTCCATTGAAGAGACCCATGGATTCCTAGAATGTACACAAGTCCAGCCACCTAGGAATTACCACCTGAAAGACACAATCTACTTGTGGGAAGCAAGGGAAATGATGGATAGTAGGGCAAGAGCCAAGCAAGCAGGCAAATGGCATTATTCCCTCTAGGACCCCTCCCCCATATACAGCGCCACAACCAAGCAGTGGCTTGCCTTGCCCTGGTGAATACTTAAGGCTGGGGTCCTTACAATGTAACAGGTACACCAACACAAAGAAATATGGTCCAAATGAAGGAACAGATTAAAACTTCACAGAGAGGCATCCCAGCCAAGATGGAAGTGTAAGAAGAAACACTTCACTTCCTTGCACAACCAAAAGAAGGATAACAACCAATCTAAAACAATAAACAACCAAAAGTGCCAGAAAATTAAACCGCATAGAACTCTGACAACCAAGGAGTTAAAGAAACACTCAACCAGACCATTTGGAGAGGCAGAGATGGGAAGACGAGCAGCTAAGGGGAGAAGACGTGTGGCAAGGCAGCAGACCAAGCAGGCAAGGTGGGGCTGGCTAAATGGGAAACTAAAGACTCAAAGATAGCTGTAAACTACTGTGGGGGTTGACACAGTGGGAGAAACTCCCAGTCTCATACAAGAGTTGGAAAGTGGGGCTAGAGGGGAGCAAGTGAGCAACAATGTTCCCTCTGACCTGTCCCCCAAGACAATGCCCTAACACAGCAGAGAGGGTTCCACCCTGGCAAATACCTAAAGCTCCGCCCCCTAAAAACATAACAGGTGTAATGAGACAAAAAAAAAAAAAATCATCCAAATGAAAGAGCAGATCAAAACTCCAGAAAAAGAGCTAAGTAACGAGAAGATAGCCAACCTATTTGATGCAGAGTTCAAAACACTGGTATTCAGGATGCTCACAGAACTGATTGAGCTCAGTCACAAAATGAAGGAATAAATGAAAGCTACCCAAAGTGAAATAAAGGAAAATATACAGGGAACCAACAGTGAAGGATAGGAAACTGAATGTCAAGTCAACAATTTGGGGCAAAAGGAAGAAATAAACATTGAACTGGAACAGAATGAAGAAACAAGAATTCAAAGAGAGCAGAGGCTTAGGAACCTCTGGGACAACTTTAAGCACTCTAACATCACATTCATAGGAGTGCCAGATGGAGAAGAACAAGAAGTTGTTGAAAGCTTATCTGAACAAATAATGAAGGAAAACTTCCCCAATCTGGTGAAGGAAGCAGAAACAGACTTCCAGGAAGTCCAAGAAGACCAGAGTCCCAAAGAAATTGGACCCAAGGAGGAACACACCAAGGCACATCATAATTAAGTTACCCAAGATTAAAGATAAAAAGAGAATCTTAAAAGCAGCAAGAGAAAAGGAGTGTTACCTACAAAGGGGTGCCCATAAGCCTATCAGCTGATTTCTCAAAACAAACTTTACAGGCAAGAAGGGGCTGGAAAGAACTATTCCAGGTCATGAAAGACAAGGACCTACATCCAAGATCATTCTATCCAGCAAAGCTATCATTTAGAATGAAAGGGCAGATAAAGTGTTTCCCAGATAAGGTCACGTTAAAGGAATTCATCATTACCAAACCCTTATTATATGAAATGTTAAAGGGCTTATCTAAGAAAAAGATAAACTACAGTAAAATGACAACAAACTCACAACTATCAACAACTGAACCAAAAAGACAAAAACTAGGCAAACAACTATAACAGGAAAACAGAACCCCCACTATCACAAGGAGATCACAAGAATTATCAGCGAAAAGGGGGTTGGAGATAGTGGGGATAAAAGGTACAGGGAATAAATAGCATAAGTTGTTGACATAAAATAGACAGGGCTAGGTTAGAATAGTATAGGAAATGGAGAAACCAAAGAACTTATAAATACAATCCATGGGCATGAACTAAGCAGGGGATCAGGAGGAATGCTGAAGGGAGAGGGGTGCAGGGCAGAGGTGTATAAACGGGAGAAAAAAATTGGGCAATTTGTAATGGCATAATCAATAAAATAATAAGAAAAATAAGTAATCAATAAAATAAAAAAATAAAAATAAAAATGGTTCCAGATCTAAAAAATTTGTATATCCAACTTTTTTGTGAAAATAGGTTCAGCAACTCTATACTCAATTCGTGTTCTCATGGACTCTGGGAAAGATTTTGCCTGAGAGCAAATATAGCCAACAATAAAACCTCATTGAAACCAACATTTCTGCTGGCTCAGTCAAAATAGTGACATCCCTTAATTATAGATACACATTTTATTTTTACCAGGGCACCAGTTGCTCTGACATGAACATCTGAGAGGTGATGGAATTCAAAACATTTGTTTTTGACTTCATCAATTTTAGAGGAAAAGAGAATGAATGAGAAAAGGAGAGGGGGGAGGATTTGTTGTTCCACTTACACGTACATTCATTTCTTGGGTTGTGTATGTGCTCTGTCCGGAGATTGAACCAGAACTTTATCAGATCAAGATGACACTCTAACAAATTGAGCAACCTGGCCATGGACACAAACCTTTTGATTATATTCAATGACAATGTCTGAATCAACTGTAGATAAATATTCCTATAAACCGTGTCATTTGTGTACACAACGATCCTGCAGTTTTCTCTCAAAAACATGTCTGGATGTATGCTCAGAAGAGGCACATTCCATTTAGTTAGCTGCAGTCTCCTCCAGCACCTATTTAGGCCAGTGTTTCTGTTGCAACCAGTTTCCCCTAACCTCTATGGTACTACAACTAGTGGCCATCATCCATGGAATTGTAGACATCATGGCACATGACCCTGCAAGACCTGGGCCAGAGATTCCCTTCAAAAGTGTTGGTGAAACATACAAACTAGGAAAAAGTTCATGCTGTTCCCAGATGTACATGAGGATGACAGAGCTACCCTCTCCTCGGAGTGATCTCTGTGTCACTTAAAACAGCATCAAGAATTCTCACGAGAACTAGGGAGCCCACAGTCAATCAGGAATGCAAATTTGTGAAAAACTGCTGAGTTAACCTGAGCAGTAAACTGTCCACATGGAGGCAGAGAAAGTTTGAGACACACATAAAATTGTTCACCACTCCATGCCTGTAGGACCTAAGTTTGC
>PVKU01012126.1:0-37881 GCA_004027475.1 Anoura caudifer | reverse complement strand
TTACATAGTGAGGGGTGGAGCCTCAGGTGTTCCCCAGGGCGGGACAGTCCAGTTGCTGGGTAGTGATGCTGTATGTGGGGGCAGAGTCCGAGAGGAGATAATAGTGCTTGCTTTATTCACTCTTGGATTCCAGTCCCTTTCATCGCTTCCCCTTTGCCAGGATTATCTGCGCGTGAATGTGGGACCACCCGGTCAGCCAGCTGCCTTGTGTGGCCTCACTGGTTCTGCACAGTTGCCGCCCCGTGCCTGGGGTCTGCTAGTCACTGCCTGTGCACCTGGGGGCTGCCAGCCGCTGCTGCCTGCGAGCCCGGTCCGCACCTCCGCTTTTTCCTGTGGTGACTCCGCCCCTCTTACCGGTCTGGATGAATCATTGTTGGACTTCCAAACAGTTTGATTTTCTGAGTTCTGGTTGTTTTCTTGTTTCTAAATCTTTGTTGTCCTTAATTTTGGTTGTGAGAAGAGGCACAGTGTGTCTGCCTACGCCTCCATCTTGGCCGGAAGTCCTCCCTTTTTTTCTGATTGGATCTTTTTTATGCTGTTGAAGTCCTCAATATGTTCCTTGAGCATCCTTATAAACAGTGTTTTGAGCTCTGCATCTGACAGATTGCTTAGATTCCATTTTGTTTCACTCTTTTTCTGGAGTTTTGATCTGTTCTTTCATTTGGGCCATGTTTCTTTGTCTCCTCATTTTGGCAGCCTCCCTGTGTTTTTTTCTATGTATTAGGTAGGGTTGTTATGACTCCCTGTCTTGGTAGCATGGCCTAATATAGTAGGTGTTGTGTGGACACCAATGGCACAGCCTCCCCTATCACCAAGCTGGGTAGGAAAGGTATGCCTTCCGTGTGGGCTGAGTACACTCTCCTCTTATAGTTGAGCCTTGGTTGGTGTTGGCAGGTCAATGGGAGGAATTTATCCAAGCCAGTCAGCTGCAAGGACTGGCTGTGGCCACTGATCACCAACCTCTGCCCTTTGTGGAGGATGAGCTGTGAATGGGCTCTGCTGTGGTCTGTAGCTGTCCACTGGTTGAACAGGCTCTGGGGTTTTCCAGGTGGTGCAGGCCAAGGTCAGCCACCACCTGTGCTTTGCCAGGGTCACCCTGCCTGAGCTATAAAGCAACCTGAGATGGCTGCTATTTGTGCTGATCTTGGAGATTCCCAGGCAAAACCAAACTGTGAATCTAGGCTGGGTGTTTCTAGTGCCCTGCCTGGGGCCACTTAGCAAGAGGTACTGGGGCTGGGGACTCAATGAGGTTGGCTATTCCTTGTTTGAGAGAATTTAAGAAGTTGTGAAGCATGAGCCAAGACCAGCCACTCATATGGAAAAGTCTGTTAACAACTTGAGTGGGCCTGTAATTTGGGTGGGATGGAGTCTGAAGGGATCTCCAGGGCAGGGCAAACAGTATTAGTAGCCAGGTTGATGGAGTCTCAGATATGGCACCCATTTGCCAGCTCTGTGGCTCGTGTGGGGAGGGTTCAGAAAAGGGACAATGGCCTTTCTGCCTGGAGAAAGCTATCCCCCAGCTCTTACCTTGATGCCAGATGTTCACTTCCACCCTGTATAATACCGGTGCATTTCAAGCTGTTACTGCAGTGCTAGAGTTCAGAGGGAGTGAGTCTGAGTAGGTGAGTTTGTGTGCAGGTTCTTTAAGAGGAACTGCTTGGGACTCCAGAAGTTTTTTTTCACTATCTGTGTCCCTACTGGTTTTTGCAGCCAGAAGTTTTTGGGGACTTATCTTCTTGTCACTGGAATTCGGGGCTGGAGGGGCCTGGTGTGGGGCCGGGACTCTTGCTCCCAAGATATCCCTCCCTAATTTTTATCCACCACATGTGGGTGTGGCCAGTCTATTCCACATGTCTGCCACTCCTACCAGTTTGGATGGATGTGGTTTCTTTAATTCCACAATTCTCAGGCTTCATTCAACTTGATTGCTGATGGTTCTGAGTATTTGTTGTTTTATAATTTAGTTGTAATTTGATGTGGTTTTGCAAGGAGGGAAGCTGTGGTTTACCTATGCTTCCATCTTGACTGGAAATCTGGATGGTTTTTCCTGAGCCTTTTTAACTTTAAAGGCTATGTATTCATTACCCATGCCCCATTTAAATGCTGGAGATTCTTTCTGATATCTGGGGCATTTGCCCAATAAAAGTCATGTTTACCATCCTTATAGACTCTGGTATCTCTGGGTCAGCATGAGTGTGCTTCCTGTAGGCCTCTCTAAAAATTCAGAAGTGGGCTCAGCTGGTTTTTGTTGAACAGCCAGTGTCATATTCAGACTCTTTTGCTTGGGGACCTGCTTCTTAAGCCATTGCAGTATACAATTTCTGTAATGTTCCAGGTGGGATAGGCCCCTACCATTTGGGTTCCAGTCAGGCTGTATCAAGGGAATTGCCAGAGTTGGATTGGGGATCCCATTGGAATTCTCTTGGTGGATATGTTGGGCCTCATCATTAGCCCTATTTATAACCAGCCATCTCTCATCTGCAGTTAACAAGATATTTAGGAGAGCCTGTACATCTGCCCAGTTTGGAAGATGAGTGGCAAAAATGTAGGCAATAAGATCTGCCATTTTTCGTGGATCTTCCTTATGAGGGGGTGCAATTCTTCCAATTTAGTAAGTCTGAAGTGGAGAACAGATTATGGACCCAATTGTAGCTAGTGGGCTGGTCTTCCTGATTTACCACACCTATAGGATATTGCCTCTAGGCAAACTGCCTTCTCTGGATATGGATGCTTTCTGTCCAAAATGGGTGCCCTGATGGGTCTTTGACGGGGAGACAAATCCCTCATTATACAGGATGGGGTTGTTGGCTCTGTGGTCTTTACTTTAGGGGCAGCTCTCAAAGTTGGTGATGGTGAGGAAACTCCTGCCACCAACCCTGGGTCCCCTGGGTTCAGAACCTTGATGAGGTTTATCTCCCCGTTCTCCTTTTCTTCCTGTGTCTTACTCTCAAGAAGAGGTTTTCAGGCCTCCTCCATTCTCTGTACCATCAAGTGATTCTCTGTCTCTGGCAAAATCTTATATGATGACATACATGCATTGACATAATGGATTTCATCCCATCTATCTCACTGTTGGCAATACTGTTTCAACTGAATGATGGTATGAGAACTTAGGGAGCCATACATGGGCCAGATTTCTTCATAATCCAAAACATACATAGGCCACACAGTATTACAATAATAAATCAGTACCTCCTTGGATATTGTATAATGACAGTACATGCTCCAGTATGTCTGCCAAAATCCTACCCACTGGGTTTCCTCTAGGAGCCAGCCAGCACAGAACTTCCACTATTGGCCTGGGCATACAGGCCAAAAGGTATAACCAGAGAAATCCAAGAAAATTGAGAGCATATAAAGAAAACCAGTATCCATGATGCCATTATTTCAAAGAGTACCTACAAGCAAATCTGCCAACCAGTCTCACAAACTGTGGTCCTCACACCATGGCTTCCCTAAAGCAGTCTGCCCCCAGACCTCATTTCATGGCCTTTTCACAGGCCTGTTTCCTTTTTCACCAGCCAGGTTTGTTTGGGTGGCCAACACCTTGAGTGGACATGCAGAAAAATTCCTGGAGACTGGGAAACCCCACAGTCTCTCTCTCTGGGTTAACCAGCCACAGGCAGCCAGGATCCCACCAGAGTTGCCATTGCTGTTACTGAACAGCAAATGGGGCCCTGCTCTCCATCACAACTCTGTAGGCAAAATTCTGGAGGCAAAGGTTTGGTAATAAAGGAAAGGAGTCTTTATTCAAAAGCTACACAATTTTGGAATAACAACTTTCTACATGCATACATGCATTAGTCACTTAAGCCTTTGACTTGAGGCTAAACTCTGTAACACTTTAGTTACAGCTTTAGTTACTTAAAACTATCAATTAAAACTAAACTATTTAACAACTGAGTTCTATAATTCCCCCTGTAAGTTTTTAATTATCTTATTTCTATAGGATTAGTTTACAAACTAAAACAACATAAGGTACAAAAGCTACCCAATTTTGGAAGAACTGCAGGCTTCTGCCTCAGAGCCCATTCCCTCTAGAACACCCAGAGAAGAATAACCCTGCCACCCTCTGCCAGGCCAGCCCAATCCTAGGCTGTGTCTGGAGTTTCTTCTCCCACCAAAAATCCATCCAAGATACCATCATTTGGGAAATACAGGAAGCAGTAGCATGATCATACAGGCATCCTTGAGGAAGAGAGCCTGAGAGCCAGTCTCTGCTCTCTTTTTACTTTAAGTCTTCTGGCCTATAATTTCATGTGCTCTGAAGGCATTCATCTTCTCAGTCTCATCCTAGACTGTTTACAGTTGCCTCCTCCTATGGCCCCTCTCTACTCCTCCCCAGAGGTCTGATCAGATCTTTCCGTATCCTCACCCTCCTGCCTGCTCTGAGGCTGTGTCGAGGGAAGGCTCAGAAAAGGGACAATGAATGGCCTCTTCCCACCTTTCTGTCTGGGAAAAAGCTGTCCCCCATCTCTTGCCTTAATGCCAGACTCTTCAGTTCCTCCCTGTTTGCCACTGGTGCCTTTCAAACTGCTATCCCTGTGCTAGAGCTCAGAGGGAGTGAGTCTAAGTCTGTGTGTGGGTTCTTTAAGAAGAGCTGCTTGGGACTCCAGAAGTTTCTTCCACAGACTCAATCCCTGCTGGGTTTTGCAGGCAGAAGTTTTGGGGACTTATCTTCTTTGCACTGGAACCCTGGGCTGGGGGGCCTGGTGTGAGGCTGGGACTCCTCAGTCCCAAGATATCCCTCCTGAATTTTTATCCACCACATGTGGATGTGGGACCAGCCTGTTCTGCATTTTCTCCCCTCCTATCAGTCTGGATGGATGTGGTTTCTTTAATTCTGTGGTTGTCAGACTTCCCTTCAACTTGATTTCTGACAATTCTGAATGATGGTTTGATATTTTAGTTGTAATTTTGATGTGGTTGTGCTGTGTTTACTTATGCTGCTATCTTGACCTGAAGAGATAGATCAAAAGTTTTTATCTTTAAATTACAGTTTACATGTAATATTGTTTTGTATTAGTTTCAGGTGTATTAGTGTTATGGAAAATAATTAGGAAAATAATGACTCTGGTGCCATTCAGGGTAATGGAGTGAGGCTTTATTACGCACGCGGACCCAGAGGAGGCAGTCTCCAAATTCTGGGCCCCGAACCTTAGCTGAGCAGGGCTTTTATAGCTCTCCGGATGCCCTATCCTATGTGGCAACAGCAGGAGGTACAGAAGCTGATGCGAAAGTAACTCTAGCCTTGAGGTGTCCTTGAAGTGTCCTTATTAGCAGCTGGGCGTTCAGAAGCCAAAGTGGGAGTTAGTGTTCAGAAGCCAAAGCGAGAGTTAGCTGCTACATTAGTTTCAGGGTAGACAATCATATACTTTACAGAGTATTTCCTCTGGTATTTCCAGTGCCCACCTAGCACTGTACATAGTTATTACCAAATCATTGACTATGTCCCTATTCACTTTACATCCTTGTGACTATTCTGTAACTACCAATTTGTACTTCTTAATCCTTTCGCCTTTTTCTCCCATCCTCTCAATCCCCATCCCCTCTGACAACCATCAGTTTATTCTCTATATCTATTATGAGTCTGTTTCAGTTTCATTTGTTCATTTATTTTGTTCTTAAGATTCCATGTGCAAGTGAAATCATATGGTATTTGTCTTTCTCTGTCTGACTTATTTCACTTAGCATAATAACGTCTAGGTCCATCCATGCTGTTGCAAATGTTAAGATTTCATTCTTTTTTACGGACAAATAATATTCCATTGTATGGGCACTTGGGCTGCTTTCATATCTTGGCTGTGGTAAGTAAATAATGCTGCAATGAGCATAGAGGTGCATATATTCTCTTGAATTAGCATTTTGGGTTTATTCAAATATACATTCAGAAGTGGAATCACTGGGTCATCAGTCAATTCCATTTTTAATTTTTGAGGACCCTCCATACTGTTCCATAACAGCTACACCAATTTACATTCCCACCAATAGTGCACGAGTGTTCCCTTTTCTCCACATCCTCGCTAACACTTGTTCGTTGATTTGTTGCATTTCTCTGATGATTAGTGACATTGAGAATCTTTTTTTAGAAAGTTTTTCTTTTTTAAAGAGATTTTATTTATTTATTTTAGACAGAGGGGAAGGGAGGGAGAAAGGGGGAGAGAAACATCAATGTGTGGTTGCCTCTTGCACATCCCCCACTGGGGACACAGCCTGCAACCCAGGCATGTGTGTGCCCTGACTGGGAATTGAACCAGCGACCCCCTGGTTTGCAGACCAGCACTCAATCCACTGAGCCACACCATCCAGGGCGAAAATCTTTTCATATGTCTATTGGCCATCTGTATGTCCTCTTTGGAGAAGTGACTATTCAGGTCCTCTTCCCACTTTCAAATTGGATTTTTTTTTTTTGGTGTTGAGTTGTATGAATTCTTTATACATTTTGGATATTAACCCTAGAGATGTACCATTGGCAAATATGTTCTGTCATTAAGCAGGTTGTCTTTTCATTTTGTTGACTTTTTTTAAATTTCTTTTTTTAAATCCTCACCTGAAGACGTTTTTTCATTGTTTTTAGAGAGAGGAAGGGAGAGAGAGAGAGAAACATCGATGTTAGAGGGAAATGTCAATTGGTTGCCTCCTGTATGCACCCAGACTGGGGATTGTGCAAGCCCAGATTGGGGATCAAACATGCAACCTGTATGTGCCCTGACTGGGAATTGAACCCACAATCTTTTGGTTATAGGATGACGCTCCAACCAGTTGAGCTACACTAGCCAGGGCTTATTGATGGTTTCCTTTGCTGTGCAAAAAATTTTTAAATTTGATGTAGTCCCATTTGTCTATATTTTTCTTTTGTTTCCCTTCCCTGAGAACTATATCAGAAAAAATATTGCTATAAGAAGTGTTCAAGATTTTACTGCTTATGTTTTCTTCTAGGACTTTATGATCTCGAGTCTAACATTTAAATCTTTAATCCATTTTGAGTTTATTCTTGTGTATGGTGGGAGTTGGTGATCTAGTTTCAGTTTTTGCATGTGTCTGTCCAATTTTCCCGATGTCATTTATTGAAGAGATTGTCTTTACCCTTTTGTTCTTGCCTCTTTGTCAAATATTAATTGACCATATAGACATGGGTCTCTGTTCTGTTCTATTGATGTATATATCTGTTTGTTTTTAAATTTAAATGATTTTATTGTTGTTCAGTTACAGTTGTCTATATTTTCTCCCCCTCCAAACCCACCTTATATATCTGTTTTTATGCCAGTATTATACTGGTTTTCTTTTTTGCTCTTGTAAAATGATGTTTCATTGCAATATATTTTTTTTGTAGTTCTTAAATAGCTGGGCATTCCATTGCACCACCGTTGATCTCATGAGGGTGGTAGCCCACAGACTGGTCAGTTCCCAGTATCTCTGTAATGGTTCCAGAGAGTTCTCTAGCTAAAGATCAGTGCCGAATCTGTTGGGCAATGTTGACAATCTCATCAAAAGTGATATTTCCACTATGCTTAATGGTGTTTTTTTTTTCTTCTTTCTGTCTTATGGTGGTTCTTTGAGGGCTCTGATGATCAGGTAGGAGACTGAAGGTACCACCTCAGTCTGAGCCTGTCTGTTCTGAATGGTCAGTTTCACTAGCAACCCTCAGGCCCATGTAATCATGGGTTGCTTTGTCATCACCAATCTTTTTTGGAGACCAACTCAGGGAGCTGATCTTGGGGTAGACATGGCACCAACTCTCCCACCAGTGCACCTCAGGTACAGGACTTTGATCTCATTGGAGTTCAACTTCAGTGGCACGGTGGAGGCAGCTGGTATTGGATGAACCTGGATTTGGGAAGCCCGAAGAAAGTTGCATCTAAGTCTCCTCTGAGCCAAAAGTAGTATCATGCTGTTTTTACTTCAGCCTTGTAGTATAGTTTGATAATGGGTACCGTGATACCTCCAACTTTGTTCTTAATCAGGGTCTTTTGTGCTTTTATATACATTTTTGGATTATTTATTCTAGTTCTGTGAAACATACCGCTAATATTTTTGTAGGGTTTCTTGTGTGTTCTTCCAGAGGCATTCTATGCTGGATATACACTTCCGTAATCCACCTCTTGTACATAATTTGTAGCACCCATTATACTCAAACTATGGCCTGCTGCCAGTTTTTGTAAATATATTTTATTGATTCCCCCCTCCCCAAATCATCATTTATTGTTTATGGCTGCTTTGGAGCTACAGTGACAGAATCAAGAGGCTATGACAGAGACTATATGGCTTGCAAAACCCCAAATATTTATGTTTACAAAAACCATATTTAATGGATATAGTATTACCTTTCCAGTTAAAGTTTGCTGGCCTTTGCTCTATACCAACCATCTTTTGCATTTTTCTTTTAAAATTATTTATTTAATCCTTATTGTATTTTTTCCATTACCATTTAGTCTCCTTATACCCACCTCCCCACAGCAATCACCACACTGTTGTCCATGTCCATGAGTCCTTTTCAAATTGCTCAATCTCTCTATCCTCTAACCTCCCCCAACTCCCCCACTAGATATCGTTTGCTCTCCATCATGAGTCTGTCTCCGTTTTGCTTGTTAGTTCAGTTCATTAGATTCTACATGAGTGAAATCATATGGTATTTGTGTTTCTCTGCCTGGCTTATTTCACTCAGCATAATGTTCTCCAGGTCCATCTATACTGTTGCAAGGGGTAAAATTTTCTTTTTTATGGCCAAGTAGAATTCCAATGTGTAAATGTTCCATAGTTGTTTTATCCACTCATCTATTAATGGACACTTGGCTGCTTCCATATCTTGGTGATTGTAAACAATGCTGCAGTGAACATAGGGGTCTTATGTTCTTTCAAATTAGTGTTTTGGGTTTCTGTGGGTATATTCCCAGGAGTGGGATCACTGGGTCAAAAAGCAGATCCATTTTTAATTTTTTGAGGTATCTCCATACTGCTTTCCACAGTGACTGCACCAGTCTGCCCCCAACAGTGTAAAAGGGTTCCCCTTTCTCCACATCCTTGCCAGCACTCGTTATTTGTTGATTTATTGATGATAGCCATTCTGATAGGCATGAGACAGTATCTGATTGTGGCTTTAATTTGCTCTGATAATTAGTGATGTTGAGCATTTTTCATATGTCTATTGGCCATTTGTATGTTCTCTTTGGAGAAGTGTCTATTCAGGTCCTTTACCCATATTTTAATTGGGTTGTTTCTTTTTTGGTGTTATGTTTTGTAAATACTTTATAAATTTTGACAACCTCTTATCAGATGTATCAGTCAATATGTTCTCCCATTCTGTGGGTTGTCTTTTTATTTTGTTGTTTTCCTTTGCTGTGAAAAAACCTGTTAGTTTGATGTATTTCATTTGTTTATTTTTTCTTTTGTTTCCTTTGCCTGGGGAGAGATATTTGACAAAAAATTTCTATGAGCAATGCCTGAGATTTTGCTGCCTGTTTTCTTCTAGGACTTTTATGGTTTCTGGTCTAACATTTAAGTCTTTGATTCATTTTGAATTTATTCTTTGTGAGAAGGTGGCCTCATTTCATTTTTCTGCATGTATCTGTCCAATTTTCCCAGTACCATTTATTGAATAAACTATCTTTAGTCCATTGTATGTGTTTGCTTCCTCTGTCAAATATTAATTAACTATAAAAATGTGGGTTTCTGTACCATTGATCTATGTGTGCGTTTTTATGCCAGTACCAGGTTGTTTTAAATAGTATGGTCTTGTAGTGTAGTTTGATGTTAGGTACTGTGATTCCTCAACTTTTTTTTTCTTTCTCAGGATTACTGTTGCTATGTGGGGCCTTTTCTGGTTCCATATAAATTTTTGAAATATTTGTTCTACTTCTGTGAAACATGTCATTGGAGTCTTGATAAGAAGTGCATTGAATCTATAGATTGCTTTGGGTAGTATGGACATTTTAATGATGTTAATTCTTCCTATCCATGAATATGGTGCTTCCACTTATTTCTATCTTCTTCAATTTCTTTCTTCAGTGTCTTATAATTTTCCAAGTAGAGGTCTTTTACATCCTTGGTTAGGTTTATTCCTAGGTATTTTATTCGTTTTGAAGCAATTTTGAATGGGATTTTTTTTTTTAAGCAAAAATGGATGACTTTATTTATTTTTTTAAAATTACTTTATTGTTTTTCAGTAACAATTGTCTGCATTTTCCCCCCACCACTCCCCTGCCACCGCAGCCAATGCCACCTCCCTCCCTTGCTTCCACCCTCCTCCTTGGTTTTGTCCATGTGCTCTTTATAGTAGTTCTTGAAGACCCATCCCCCCACTGCCCCCTCCCCCCTCCCCTCTGGCTATTGTTAGGTTGTTCTTATTTTCAGTGTCTCTGGTTATATTTTGTTTGCTTTTTTTCTTTTGTTGATTATGTTCCAGTTAAAGGTGAGATCATATGGTATTTGTTGTCCCTCACCACTTGGCTTATTTCACTTAGCATAATGCTTTCCAGTTCCATCCATGTTGTTGCAAAGGGTAGAAGGGATTGTTTTCTTAATTTCCTTCTCTATTAGTTCATTATTGGCATACAAAAATGCAACTGATTTCTGGATATTAACTTTGAATCCTGCTACTTCATTGAATTCATTTATCACATCTATTAGTTTCTTGGTGGAATCTTTGGGGTTCCCTATTTTCAATATCATGTCATCTGCAAATAAGGACAGTTTTACTTCTTCCTTCCTTTCCAATGTGGATTCCTTTTATTTCTTCTTCTTGTCTGTTTGCTGTGGCTAGGACTTCCAGTACTATGGTGAATAAGAGAAGTGAAAGTGGATATTGCTGTGTTGTTCCCGATATTAAGTGAAATGTCTGTGGTTTTTGCCCATTGAGTATGATGGTGGCAGTGGGTGTGTCATATATTGCCTTTATTATGTTTAGGTGTGTCCCCTCTACCCACTTTGCTGAGAGTTTTTAATTATAAATGGGTGCTGGATTTTATCAAAAGCTTTTTCTGCATCTATTGATATAATAATGTGGTTTTTATTCTTCATTTTGTTTATGTGGTGAATAACATCTATTGATTTGTGAATGTTTTACCACCCTTGCATTTCCAGAATAAATTGCACTTGATCGTGGTGTATGATCTTTCTGATGCATTGCTGTATTCAGTTTGCTAATATGTGTTGAGGATTTTAGCATCTATGTTCATCAGTGATATTGCCTCTGATTTTCTTTCTTTGTAGTGTCTTTATCTGGTTTTGGAATTAGGACAGTGCTGGCCTTGTAAAATGAGTTTGGGAGCCTTCCCTCCTCTTGAATTTTGTAACTAGTTTGAGAAGGAGAGGTGTTAGTTCTTGAAATGTTTGCTAAAATTCACCTATGAAGTGATTTGGTCCAGGGCTTTTGTTTCTTGGGAGTTTTTTGATTACTGCTTCAAATTCATTAGGTGTAATCTATCTATTTAGATTTTCTGGCTCTTCCTGGTTTGTTGTTGGTAGATTATATGTTTCTAGGAATTTATCCATTTTGTCCAGGTTGTCCAGTTTGTGGGCATATAATTGTTCATAACATTTCCTCTTTTAAAAAGTATATTTTATTAATTATGGTATTACAGTTGTCCCATTTTTTTCTCCCCTTTATCTCCCTCTGACCTGTGTTCCCTCCCACCAGCATTCCCCCACTTAGTTCATGTGCATGGGCCATACATATAAATCCTTTGGTTCTCCATTCCCTATACTATTCTTAACCTTCCCCTGTCTATTTTGTACCTACCAATTATACTTATCCTCTGTACCCTTTCCCCTGGCACGTCCCTCCCTATCCCCACCAATAACCCTACATGTGATCTCCATATCTGTGATCATGTTTGCTTAGTTTGTTCTTTTTTTTAAGGCTCAGTTTTTGATAGTTGTATGTTGCCATTTTACTGTTCATAATTTTGATCTTTTTCTTTTTCTTAGATAAATCCCTATAACATATTCATACAATAAGGGCTTGGTAATGATGAACTCCTTTAACTTGACCTTATCTGGGAAGCACTTTATCTGCCCTTCCATTCTAAATGAAAGCTTTGCTGGATAGAATAATCTTAGTGTAGGTCCTTGCTTTTCATCACTTTGAATACTTCTTGCCAGTCCTTTCTTGCCTGCAAGGTTTCTTTTGAGAAATCAGCTAGTAGTCTTATGGGAACTCCTTTGTAGGTAACTCTCTCCATTTCTCCTGCTGCTTTTAAGATTCTCTCCTTATCTTTAATCTTGGGTAATTTAATCATGATATGTCTTGGTGTGTTCTTTCTTGAGTCCAATTTCTTTGGGACTCTCAGCTTCCTGGACTTGTATGTCTATTTTCTTTGCTAGAATGGAGAAGTTTTCCTTCATTATATTTTCAAATAAGTTTTCAATTTCTTGCTCTTCCTCTTCTCTTTCTGGCACCCCTATGATTCTGATGTTAGAATGTTTAAAGTTGTCCCAGAGGTTCCTAAGCCTCTCTTCATTTTTTTTGACTTCTTGTTTCTTCATTCTGTTCTGGTTGAGTGTTTATTTCTTCCTATTGTTCCAAATCATTGATTTGAGTACAGTTTCCTTCCCTTCACTGTTGGTTCCCTGTATATTTTGCTTTATTTCACTTTGTATAGCCTTCACTTCTTCCTTTATTTTGCATCTATACTCAATCATTTCTGTGAGTAATCTGATTATCACTGTTTTGAACTCTGCATCTGATAGGTTGGCTATCTTCTCATCATTTAGTTCTTTTTCTGGAGTTTTGATTTGTTCTTTCATTTGGGCCATAATTCTTTGTCTCAGTGCACCTCTTATGTTGTAAGGGGTGGAGTCTTAGGTATTCACCAGGGCAGGGCAATCCACTTTGCGCATTGTGGGGCTGTACGTGAGGCAGAGGTCCAAGAGGGAACAATGTTGCCTGCTCAGCTCTTGCCCTGCTTTCAGTCACTTTCCCTGCTACCCATAGGCAAATTGGGCCCTCTGGTGCTGATTCCCCACATGGGTGGGTTTGTGTAGTTCTAGGACCCTGTGGGCCTCTTCAACAAACTCTCCTGTGAGACTGGGAATTTCTCTCACTGCTGCAACTCCCACAGATTTTTACAGCCAGAGGTTTTTGAGGCTTTATTTTCCAGTGCTGGAACCCCAGGGTGTGCGGTCTGTCTTGCTCTCCAGTTATTCCTCCCAACTTATCCACACATGAATGGGACCACCTGGTCCGCCAGCCACCATCTTGCTCTGTGTCCTTTCTGCCCCTCCTACAAGTCTGGATGAATGTTTCTTCTCACCCCTTGGTTGTAGGATTTCCATACAGTTTGATTTTCTGGCAGTTCTGGTTGTTTTGCTTTTGAATTTGTTGTTGTCCTTCTTTTGCTTGTGTGAGGAAGCAAAGCGTATGTACCTACGTGTTCATCTTGGCCAGAAGTCTGTTCATAATATTTTCTTATAATCTTTTGCGTTTCTTTGGTGTCAGTTGTTATTTCTCCTCTTTCATTTCTGATTTTATTTGTTTGGGTCCTTTTTCCTTTTTCTTCATGAGTCTGGTTAAAGGTTTGTTAATCTTGTTTATCTCTTCAAAGAACCAGCTCTTGGATTCATTGATCTTTTGTATCATTTTTTAAGACTGTGTTTTATTTATTTCTGTTCTGATCTTAATTATTTCCTTTCTTCTGCTCACTTTTGGTTTTGTTTGTTGTCCCTTTTCAAGTTCTTTTAAGTGTGAAGTTAAATAATTTATTTGAGCCTCTTCTTGTGTTTTAAATAGGCTTGCTTATTGTTTTTTGAGCCTTTTTTTTTTTTTGTAATGCTATGAATTTCCCTCTTAGGATTGCTTTCCCAATGTCCCACAGATTTTGAATTGTTGTGTCCTCATTTTCATTCATTTCAAGGTATCTTTTGATTTCTTCCTTGATCTCACTGTTGACCTGTTCATTGTTTAATAACATATTATTTAGCTTCCATGTCTTTGTGTGTTTTTCATTGTTCTTCTTGTGGTTTCTAGTTCATAGCACTGTGGTCAGAGAAGATGCTTGATATGATTTTTTTAGGATATAATTTTATTAATTTTTTATTGTTTTGTAAGTGTAGTTGTTTCCATTTTCTCCCCACTACTCCCCCCTGATCCCAGCCACCCCCAATTCCCACCCTTGATTCTACCCCTAATTCCTACCTTGATTTTGCCCATGTGTCCTTTATAGATGTTCCTGAAAACTCTTCCCCTATTTCACCCCATTATCCCCTCTCACTTCCCCTCTGATTACTGTCAGTTTGTTCTTAATTTCAATATCTCTGTTTATATTTTGCTTGTTTGCTTGTTTTGTTGATTAGGTTCCAATTATAGATGAGATCATACGGTATTTGTCTTTCACTGTCTGGCTTACTTCACTTAGCATAATGCTCTCCAGTTCCATCCATGTGTTCAATCTTAAATTTATTGAGACTTATTTTGTGTCCTGGCATGTGGTCTTTCCTAGAAAATGTTCCACGTGCACTTGCAAAGTATGTATATTCTGATGCTTTGGGGTGAAATGCTCTGGATATCAATTACATCCATTTGACCTATTGTGTTATTTAAGGCTGCCATCTCCTTGTTGATTTTCTGTCTGGAAGATCTATCCACTGAAGTCAGTATGGTGTTAAAATCCCCAACTATGACTGTATTTCTGTTGATCTCTCCTTTTATGTCCATCAAGATTTACTTGACATATGTAGGTGCTCCTATGTTGGGTGCATAAATGTTTACGAGGATTATTGTATTTTGCTGTATAATACACTCCCATGAATAATGGGCACCCATGTTTTTGGCCCAAACTTTCAGGAAAGAAAACTTTTGTTTTATTTTTATAATTCAATTATTTATTTATTTATATTTAGCTAGTTCTTTTTTGTATTATAAAGGAATTTTAACATTTATTTTGAACATATTATGATATAAGAAATTTTATGTAACAAATAATTACAAAACACAAGAACAGATACAAGGTGTTTCAGATACTACCCATGTATACATAATGTGCATCCTTATTTTCCCTCAAAAATTTGGGCAAAAAAGTGTGCAGTATACATGACAAAATATGCTATATCCTCTTGTTGGATTTTTACCTTTATCATTATGTAGTACCCTTCTTTGTCTCTTACTATGGCCTTGGTTTTACAGTCTATTTTGTTAGATATAAGTACTGCTACCCCAGCTTTTTTTCTTTTCCATTTGCATGAGATATCTTTTTCCAACTTTTTACTTTTTGATCTGAGATGGTCTCCTGGAGGTAGCGTATATATGGGTTTTGCTTTCTTATTCAGCTACCCTTTGTCTTTTGGTAAGAACATTTAAACCATTTACATTTAAGGTGATTATCAGTAGGTATGTATGTAGTGCCATTTTATTGTTAGACTGTTTTCCTCTTTTTTCTTTCTCTTTTTCTTCTTATTTTTCTTAAAGCAAGCTCTTTAACATTTGTTGCAGTATTTGTTTGCTGTTAACAAACTCCTTTAGCTTTTTTTGTCTGGGAAGCTCCTTATTTCTCCTTTGATTATAAATGATAGTCTTATTGGGTAAAGTAGTGTTGGTGGTAGGTCCTTGATTTTCATCACCTTGAATATTTCATGCCACTCCCTTCTGGCCTGAAATGTTTCTGATGAATAATCAGATGACAGTCTAATTTGTGCTCCATTGTAGCTAACTACCTGCTTTTCTCTTGTGGCTTTTAGGATTCTCTCCTTACCTCTAAGCTTTGCCATTTTAATTAGGATATGTCACAGTGTTGGGCTCTTTGGGTCCAACTTGTTTGGGACTCTTTAAGGTTCCTGGACATCTGCAATATTTTTCTTAACCAGATTAGGGAAGTTTTCAGTCATTATTTATTCAAATAGTTTCTCAGCCTCTTGCTCACTCTCTTCTTCTTCTTCTGGTATTCCCATGATGCGGATATTGTTATGCTTGATGTTGTCAAAGATGTTTCTTAAGCTCTCCTCATTTTTTAAAATTCTCTTTTCTTTTTGCTGTTCTGCCTGAGTTTTTTCCTACCTTGTCTCCTGAAACACTGATTTCATCTGCTGCTGCGTGTAACCTACTGTTTATTCCTGCCAGTGTATTATTTATCTCAGATATTACATTCTTTATTTCTGACTGATCCTTTTTTTATGGTTTCCATGTCTTTTTTCATGCTGTTGAGTATCCTTATAATCATTACTTTAAACTCTATCTAATAAATTGCTTACTTCCATTTCATCTAGTTCTTTTGGAAAATTCTCTTGTTCTTTCATTTGGGGCCTGTTTCTTTGTCTTCCCACTTTGGCTGCTTCTGCCTTAGATGTTAAGCTAATCACACTGTAATTAGCAGTCAGGCAAAAGCACTACAGGGTAGGGCAGAGTAATTCTTGTGAGCGGGGCTATTGCTTCTCCTCAGGCTGATGCCATTCTGAGAGGAGTGCTCTGCCTGAGAGATGGCTCCTGCAGTGTGGGGAATGATTCAGCACATGGATCCTGGTAGCTGTTACCTCAGTTCTCTACCCAGAGTCACCAACCCCAGACTTTTCTCAAGCATCTCTAGTCCACTCTGCCCTCCCTTTGACCAGGGTAAGTGGCTGCAAAGGAAATTTTGTGCTTTGGCCCTTCAAGAGTCTCTCTGTGTCTCCAGCCATCTCTCCCTGGCTGACAGAAACCCTGCTGCTTTTCACAGCTGGATGTTATCTGAGTTCCTTTCCAGGTCCAGTGCTGGGGAGCCCAGCTTGGGGTTTAGACCCCACACTTTGCCACCTGTGGGAGCCAAGCCAGCCCTCTCACATCTCCTCTGCACTCCCTACCAGTCATGTTGTGGTGAAGTGTTTTCTTCTGTCTGTCGGTGGTTGTAAGGCTTCTCTCCAGTTGGTGTTCAGTTGGTTATTCAAGATGATTTTTCTACAGTTTAGTTGTAATTCCAGATTGGTCCTAGGAGGAGGTTAATGTAGCTTCCATTTACTCCTCCACCATTTTGGATCCTCCATTTTTTTCTTAATAAGGCATGGCAATTGTACCAGATAAATGCATAAAGAGTTTACTCATTTTTTATGCTTGTATCATAGTCTATTATTTGAAAGTACTATAATTCATATTTGTACAGTATTACCTTTAAAAGGACATTTACCTTAATGGACACTAGATTGTTTCCACACTTTTTCTGTATGAACAATTCTGTCATTTTACACATGTGCAAATATGTTTGGAAGTAATTCCTAGAACTAGGATTGCTGAATCAAAGGGCACATATGTGTATGTAATTTTAGTAGATTTTTCCAGATTGCCCTCTATAGAGGTGGCAACAATTTACATTCATACCAGAAATTTATGGAAACATTTCATGCCCATTTTCCAATCTAATGTGTTATCAAACTTACTGATCTTTGCAAACTGAACAAGTGAGAAATGGCATCTCAATTTAGCTTTAGATTGCATTTTTTAATAAATGAGAGATTATTTAATTTTCTGTGAACACTTTTTTCTTATCTGTTGTCCATTGTTCTGTTGGATTATTTTTTCTTTATTAGTTTATTGGAGGTATGACTATATTGAGAAAAGCAAGCTGGGGTATGAGTTGCTAATCTCTCTCCCACTAGTTTATCATTTGTATTTTAACTTCACTTATGGTAGTTTATTGCAGACAGAAATTTATTTAAAATGACTGTGTGAGTGAATTTAACCATATTTATTTATTTACTAATTTTCTTGATGTTTGATCTTATTTATTTGTTACTCTTAGAAAATATCGTTTTTGACTGGACTCAGACTTAGAGGTAGAAGCCCTCAGAGAGGACAGCTTACGTTCTCTTGGCAATGTGTTTCTGGCATTTTTCTTTAGCTTCTTTCATCCTTTCACCAAAAGTTTAGCATATTCAGTGGTCCCTTATTTATTTTTTCTTAGTACATTGTTTCTTCAGAAAAATTGCTGATGTATGTGTTGCAGGGCACATGAAGTAATAAGACCTGAATTTTGGGTGCTTTGGTCCAAAGTTTCTTACCTTCTTTGTTTAGGGACTTTCTCAAAATGTATTGGGACATCATCTTCTTTAGGGAGATTGAAAAATTTGTGGATTCTGCTAGCTCTTTTGGGCCTCCAGACAATGAGGGACAATAATATCAGTGAGAGCACAAATATCTTTCCCCTCATTTTTTTTTACACTGACCAAGTTGAAAACACTGAAATTGGCATCCACAATGCAACCCTGAACAGATTTGTGCTTTTTCTCTCTAGTGCTCCTTGGTCTATAACAGGAATTCCCTTTACTCAGTAGCAGGTGGACATGGTCATGGTCAAGATACTCTACTTCATGGGGAAACCTTGTTTGTCATTCCTACCACTGATTCAAGTGACATAACCCAATCATTCTTTACCCAGAGCATAAGCAGAAACTTTTGTAGCCATATGCTTGTCATAAAAGGTACAAAGTTTTCATTCATTGTCCACTTCGGTGAGTTTCCAGCAGCCAGTGGCTGGGAAATAGATATTCAGCTTCATCCTGAAGCAGCTGACCATCTCTGAGGTACCACAAAAAAGGAGTAAATTTAACCATTTTTAAATGACCTCTTCATTTTTGTGACTGAGCAAACTGGGGCCTGGGCACTTGGTGCTGTCAATCTATATGACTCAACAATTTGTATCAAAGGGAACAGGTTTTTATTAACAGGGTTCCAACCTTGGGGGGTGGATGATGAGCACACTCTTTCTTAGGTCCCTCCTCTCTCACACAACCCAAAACTTACCTTGTTCCCCAAAAGGCTGAAAGCAAAAATCATGCCCAGAAGTTTGCCATATCCTTATCTGTCCATCAGCCGGTCACTCGAACAGAACTCCATCCTCTCTAAATGTGCACTTGTGGGTTTCAGAGTCACCATCCTCTCACAGCAGCTCTTTTCTTCAGGATCTGGGATGCGCTGTTCTCAGCCTCCATGTAGTGGTTCAGGGAAACATGTGCCATGTTATTTTGGGTCATGATAGAGTCCAGGGAGGCAATGTCCCAAGAGAGTGACTTCTCTGTATGTTCTTCAGAGAAGCAGAAGTCTGCAGCTCAGCATTCCTGGTCACAATTCAGCTCCAAGTATCTCTCATGTGTCTGTGTTTGGCTTGGTGGTCCCTGCAGCTCCATCTCTGCCACCATCTTCCACAGGACACACTTTCAGATAGACTCCCAGGTAGGCAGATGTTGTGGCTGCCTTCTCTGTAAATCTCTGCAGACCTCTTCTGACATTGTGGCTCTCTCTTGACCTTTGGCCCACCGTGATTTAAATGCTAAGCTTGGAACTTCCTTTACGACCTGATATCTGGTCCTTCCTATGGTGTGTTAGTGTCCACCATTTTTGTCAGTTCTCCAGTGTCTTTGACCCTCTTTTGTCTGCCATCTTTAGTCAGGGCAAGAGTTCCCAGTGATGCACAGGTATCTGGGGAAGGCATCTGCCCCTCAGGCGAGTCACTGCTATTCTCATAGTCATGTATACAATTCTGCAGCTTTTGATCTCTTCCTTTCAGGAAGGCATGGCTATTAACTTGCCTTTGTTATGCAATGTTTCTTAAACACTGTACCTTCTGCTCTCCCTGCCTCTAGTTCCTCCTGTAGGCAGGATTCTGAGGGTATTCTCCTGTTATCAGAAGATCCATGTTCTGTACCCCATTACATTTTGTGTCATTCTTAGAGGGATCCTTCCCACTGTAAGACTTTTAAATTTCCCATTTTTTTGTTTGTTTGTTGAGTTTTCCTCCTGTTTCTTAGAGTTGGGGAGTCTGTGTAAGGTTCTCCCACTTTCCTTTGGGTGGCTGATCTTCTGTAGTCTCCTTTTCTCTCCACATGCCAACTTTCTCTTATTCCTGTGCTAATCTGTTCCCACTTCTCCCCATAGGGTGGTGGTTGGAGCCCCTCAGGAGATAAAGGCTGCTAACCAAACAGGAGGACTCTATGTCTGTGACTATAGCATGGCCACCTGTGGGCCCATCCAATTGCAAGGTGAGTCACTGGCCCTCCCTAATCCAGGGGGAGGTTCCACTTTGCATGTACCTGGACTTGCCAGGCATTCCTTTTGTTCTGTGGAATCAGTGGTGGTGGCTCCAAGGGTCCAGCTCCCCAGCCTCTGTGTTGTAGGTAGACTCTACCCCAGGCATCCTCAGGTACCTCCTTCATGTTCTTTTCCCATGACCTGGGTGCCCTCTTCACCTGTTAGACTGCTGTGTCTCCCAGGTTGAGGTGACCCCTGTTCAGCTTTTACATAGGCCTTTTATCTCCCTGAATGTAACTATGCATGTATCTGTCCTCTCAGTACCTCCGGAGGCTGTGAATATGTCCTTGGGTCTGTCTCTGGCATTTGCCACTAACCCCTTCCGGTTGTTGGTGAGTTGCTCCTGGCTCATGGGAGTGTCCTAAGGGGAGGCACAGACACCTGGGACTGTTGGGGCTAGGGTGGAGGATGGAGATGCTGGGGTAAAAAAGACAAGAAGCAGTGACAGTCCCCTCTACCTACATCCTGTCCCCTAGGCCTGCGGTCCCACCCTACACCAAACTTGCAAGGAGAACATCTATGCAAATGGCTTATGCTTCCTGTTTGGATCCAACCTACTGCAGCCACCCCAGAGGTTCCCAAAGGCCCTCAGAGGTAGGCTGTGTTTGGAATAGAGTACAGATGGGCAGCAGGATACCAGAAGGCAGGGGCAGGCCTGGGCTGGGGATTGCTCTAGGGTGTGATTTAGAGGTCTAGGTGCAGAAGGTTCTGATAGAGAGACTTGGGGGAGGTGCTAGGGTCTTGCACTTTAAGAAAAGTCCTGATGTAGCCAATCATCTTTGTGAGATGATGTTCCAACCATTGTCCTTAGAGTAAGTGCCTTAGTCTCCTGACCATAGCCTTTGAAGCTTAAATGATGAGGCCCCTGTTCGCCTCTCCAATTTCTCTCCCATCCCTTCTATCTCAGTTGTGCTGTAACCACTCTGGCTGTCTTTCTTCCCCCAGAACTATATAAAACTGTCTCTGCTTCAGGGCCTTTGCACTTATTGTTCCTTGAGTCTGGCATGCTCTTCCTTGAGATCTCAGCTGTCAATGCATTATTTATCTCAGTTCAAATGTTATGTCTTCAAAGAGGCCTTCCCTGAGTGGCCCTTCTAATCATTTCCACCTTCACTCCCTACCACATTGCCCTACTTTACAATTCTTATATCTACATTTCCATATTTTACATGCTTATTGTCTGTCCTTTCTCCTGGAAAGATAGGCTTCATGATAGCAGGAATACTGCCTAGTTTGTTCACTGCTCTATGCTTTTCTACCTATTGCTGCATAACAAACTGCCCCTGAACTTAAGCACTAAAAACAACAAGATTAACTATCTTGCAGTTTCTGTGAATCAGGAATCTGGGCATGCCTTAGCTGGGTACCTCTGTCTCAGGGTCTCTCATGAGATAGAAGTTGTCAGACTAGAGCTGTGGTCTCATCTGAAGGCTAGACTGGGGAAAAATCCACTTCCAAGCTCACTTACAAGGTAGTTGGACTGAGAGCTTTGGTCCTCACTGGCTGTTGGTTAGAGGCTTTCCTTAGTTGTTTGTCACCTGGGCCTCCCCAGAAAGCAGCTCACACCGTAGCAGCCAGCTTCCCTCAGGGTGGATGAACAAAGAGTGAGAGAGAGGAGAAAGCAGGCACCCAAGACAGAAGTCACAGCCTTTTTATAATCTAATCTCAGAAGTAACGGTTCCTTACTTCTGCTTCCTTTAAAGTGAGTCAAAATTCCAGCTAAAATTCAAGAGGAGACTATACAAGGGTATTATCTTGATGGTTCCCCAAACATTGTTGATTGAAGGAGAGTGAGTGAGTTAATGGATCTTTTTAAAGCTGCTTTCTGTCAGTGATTTCTTTAACTGATTGGCCCTCTTTTTACTTGTCTCCAAGTTGGAACTGAGGGCAGAAATGTCTTCCTTTTACAGTTTTTTCCCCCTTAAGTTCTGTTCCTTTGTCCTTCACTTTCAACAGGTAACTGTACCTCCTTCTTCACAGAGAATACCAAAGTTGCCAGGCATAAACTGTCTCCACTCCCAGTGGTTCTCTCATTTGGGCTTCAGAGGTTCTCTCACACCATCAACTCTGGGGCTCATATCTTCAATCACTCATTCTCTTCAGGAGCTTAAACTTAAAAAAAAACACTCCTTTAAAAAAATTTTTTTTATATTGTTCCAGTGCAGTTGTCTCCATTTTCCATCCACTGCTCTCCCCCCGCCCCCCCACCTCCCACCCTTAATCCTTACCCCTTTGGTTTTGTCCATGGGTCCTTTATACATGTTTCCTAACGACCCTTTCCTTTCTTTCCCTCTTGATCCCCTTCCCCCTTCCCCTCTGGTTACTGTCCTCACACTCCTTTGAATGTGAACTTGATCATGCTACCTATATCAACCACTAAAATTGATAGCAATTAAAATGAACTTTTCTTTTCCTGGTCTCCACTCCATCCTCTGCCATTGCTCCTTCCTTTCACCAAAATTCTTGAAAGAGTTCTCTCTCCTTGACTCCATCTCCCCCATGTCATGATTCTTTACCCTCTGACATCTAGCTTCTATGCACCCATTGTACAGACCTTGCTCTTGCAAATGTCATTGTGACCCTGAATGACAAATATGTTTTCTGTCTTCATGTTCACTCACCTCTCAGAGGAAGACCTGTGGATCTTCCTCCCCAAACACCTCAGCCTTAGATATCCATTTCCTTCCCTTATTCTTCTTAAATCCTTACCTGAGGATATGTTTATTGATTTTAGAGAGAGAGGGAGGGAGGGTGGAAGGGGGAGAAAAAGAGAGAGAGAGAGAGAGAGAGAGAGAGAGAGAGAGAGATTGATTGAGATTGGTTGCCTTTCATACATGTCTGGAACAGGGATCAAACCCACAACCCAGGTATGCACCCTGACCAGGTATTGAACCTGCAACCTTTTGGTGTACAGGACAATGCTCCAACCAACCAAGGCACTTGGCCAGGGCCCTTCATTTCTTCTTGCTTCACTCCCCTGAAGAGGGCTTCTGCTAGATATCACCACCAGGCCATTTTCCTCTGCCTTCTCTGCCTGCCTAGGGGCACCAGGTTACAGCTTCTCTTCTTTCCATATGTTTTTCCTGCCTGATTGCATCCAGTTCGGTAGTTTCAGCTCCCACCCCCACATTTCTCCCTTCAGTCCTCACTCTCAGGATTTCAAGACTCTTCTTTAAAAAAACATTTTCATGATACAGATCATATATTATAGAATTGTATACCTGAAACCTATGTGATTTTATTAACCAATGTCACCTCAATAAATTCAATAAAAACATTTCTGTTTCTGTTAACCTTTTAAAAAAGTTTTTTATTTTATTTATTTTTAGAGAAAGGGGAAGAGAGGGAGAGAGGGAAAGAAACATCAATGTGTGGTTGCCTCTCATGCGCCCACATTTCGGGGCTTGGCCAGCAACCCAGGCATGTGCCCTGACTTGGAATTGAACTGATAACCCTTTGGTTCACAGTCTGGCACTCAATCCACTGAGCCACACCAGCCAGGGCTCATTTTTGTTTCTTTTAAGATGCACTTGGTTCAAAATTCAATATACACTAAGAACAAACTATAAAAATCTCTCCCTCTTGGGTCCCCAAGCCTTCTGTTTCCTTTCTGGGAGTCAGTCACTGTTACCAGTTTCTGGTGCTTTCTTCTGAAGGTACTCCATGTATTACAAACATATACAAAGCTATATTCTTCACTTTGTGCCACATGGTAGCATGCTATACACACTGCATTGTACCTTGATTGTTTTATCATATCTTTGAGATTTAAAAACATTTTTTTCTGGCTAATCTTTGTATGCTTTCCATATAAACCTTAGAGTCTGATTGTTTATTTTTAAAAAGCCAATACTTTTCTGGGTAATTTTATTTTTCAATGTCATACAGTTAAATTGGCCATTTTTCTTCTAAAAATTTTTTTTAAAAAAGATTTTATTTATGTATTTACTTTTTAGAGTGGGGAAGGGAGAGAGAGAAACATCAATGTGTGGTTGTTTCTTGCTCACCTTATACTGGGGACCTAGCCCCCAACCCAGGCATGTGCCCTGACTGGGAATTGAACCAGTGACCCTTTGGTTCACAGTCTGGCACTCAGTCCACTGAGCCACACCAGCCACAGCCATTTTTCTTTCTTTTTTTTTAAGTTAATTTGTTTTTCAGTTACTGTTGATATAAAATATGTTAGTTTCAGGTGTACAAATGGTGATTAGGCATTTATATACCTTATGAAGTGATCACCCCAATGAATCTATTACCCATTGGATACCATACATATTTATTACAGTTGTTCCCTTAGTCAAATTATTGACTATGTTCCCTATCCTGTACATTACATCCACATGATTATTTTTTAGTGTACAGTTTCATGAATTTTAAGATATGTATTGATTTGTGTAAGTAACAACATGAATAGGATGCAAAAGAGTTCTATTATCCCTCTGCCCTGGCCAATTGGCTCAGTTGGTTGGAGCATTGTCCTCAGTTTGTTGCACCAAAAGGTTGCAGACTTGATCCCCAGTCAGGGCACATACCTGGGTTGCAGGTTGATCCCTGGTTGGGACATGTATAAGAGGCAACCGATTGATGTTTCTTTCTCTTATCCTTTCTCTCTCTCTTCAGAAATCAACGAACAGGTCCTTGGGTGAGGGTAAGAAAAAAGGGCTCTACTACCCTTCTAAAAAACAAACGCCTTGTACTATGCCTTTACAGTCAGTTGTTTCCTTTCTTTCACCCCTAGGCCCCGGCACTTGCTGATCTGTTCTCCATCACTATATAATTTGTCTTTTCAAGAATTCTACATAAATGGAATTGTAATCTTTTGAGTTTTCATTTGGGATTCATCCATATTGTTATGTGTGTCACTAGTTTTTTTGTTTTTATTGCTGAGTGCTATTCAATCGCATGGATTTACCACAGTCTCATTCACCGATTCATGCATTCACCCATTAAGGATGTTTGGGTTATTTGCAATGTTTCACAATCATGAATAAAGCTGCTAAAAGTCTTCACTGCTATGTAAATCTTTCTAAAATCCAAACAGATCATCTTATTTCCTTTTCTAAGAACCTACAGTGGCTCCTCACTGCCTAAAGGATAAAATCAAACTACTTTTTGAGTAGAGAGGCTCTTTCCAACTGTTCCCTGCTTAATGTCGTAGCCTTGTCCCCATCACCATCATACAGATTTACCCTGGTCATTCCATTTTCATTCCTGCATTCTGCCAGAATTCTTTCAGGCACATCCCCTTTGTGTCAGTCAGGGTCTCTACTGGAACAGATGGCACACTCCAGTTAAGATCATTTGAAGAGGTTTTATTTACAAAGGGACTAATTATAAAGGTGTAGGGCCTAAGGGAACTACAGGGGACAGTGCAGGAACCCAGGGCCAGCAGCATCAGAGCTGTTACCATTCCTAAGCTGATAAGACAAGGAGAGGGAAAAGTCACCAGAATCCATAGGAGGCAAAGTTGTGTGGAGCAGGCCTCCCTGAGAGGGGTGGTGATCTTCTGTTGAGGGACACAGGTGGCCTAGAACAACCTCTCAGGTAGAAAGCCAAGAGGAAGCCAATACTCTGATCTCACTTTCTCCAGTCTCCTGTTGAGGCTCCTAATTGGGCAAATCCAACTAGAAGCCAGAGGTGAAAAAGCCATGTTGGTGGGGACCATGTGGACCAACCTCCCAGGCTGAAGAGCAGAATGGGGAAAAGTAGAAAGTGGATTTTCTGAGGGCAGAAGGGAAAATATCCAGCATACCTCTATATGTGATATTCCTTTTTTTCCCTGAAATTTGGTTCTCTCTTTGTATTCCTGGCAAATTATTTCTCATTCTTCATGAGGTAGCTCTAATATCACCACATTCCCTGACTCTCTTGGGCAGAATTAACCTATTTTTTTTTTTCATACCAATTTGTCTACCTTTGTATTTAACTTGGAGCATGGGTTGAATCTGTTTACCTTTTAATTTCATTGTTCAGCAGATAACTGACATGCAAAACATGAACCTGGAGGCTCTAGTACTTAATCAATTCATGTTCTTTTTCCTTTCCTCCAGGTTGCCCTCAGCAGGATAGTGACATTGCCTTCTTGATTGATGGCTCTAGTAGCATCATCTCACGTGACTTTCAGCAGATGAAGGAGTTTGTCTCAACTGTGATGAATCAATTCTCAAAGTCTAAAACCTTGGTGAGGGCCAATGGATAGGTTAGGGAATAGCCCATGTAAGGCTGTCAAGGACATAGCAACCAGGCTGCCATTTCTCCCTTCTACTTCAGTTACAGACTTTGACAAGTTGCCAGTTGATCACGGTTTTCTTTCACGATTTTCTTTCTTGCTCTGTCTGGGTGCAGCCACAGTATTCTTCCAGCTCTCTGTAAACTGAGCAGCTCTGACTGATAGGGGTTGGCATGGGAGATGAAACCCAAGTATCATCTCTGAGTTCTAGTACTGAGAGGTGAGAGCTGATGGCAGATCTTTTCCTGCTGAGGCAGAAGGAGGGAGGGCAGCATATACTATGGAGGAATTTGAAGATTGGAGTGTTTTAAGACTTCTGTAGGTCTTCCTGGGAGATAGCTAAGGGGGAGGGGGGGCATCTTCTTCAGTATAATGCCAGGTGCCTGTTCCCAGTTCTCTTTGATGCAGTACTCTGAAGAGTTCCAGACTCATTTCACATTTAAAGATTTCAAGGATAACCCTAACCCTAGACAACTGGTGACGCCAATAATACAGCTATACGGGAAGACACATACTGCCACGGGAATCCGTAAAGTCGTGTAAGCTCCTCCCTCTTTGCTTAGGATATAAGAAGGAGGTAATAATTTTAGCTGGGTTTTTGAAGGATGGAGGGAGTTGTTCAGACAGGGATGGAGTAAAGGATATTTCTGGTTGAGGGAACAGCATGAGTAAAGGTGTGGAGGAGGGACTATTCGTGACAAAAGAAATTGTAAGTAAAGGTGGGAGTAAAGGGGGTAAGTGAGAAGAAGACTGGAGGGAAGCTAAAAGAGCAGTTGAGGCCAGGTCACTATAAACAACTGAAAAGCCAGAGGGAATCCACTGAAGGTTTTAAGTAGTAGGGAGAAGAAACCACACCTTGTTTTGGAGAGTTCACTCCAATTTCTGTGAATGTTTGTGTAAAGGCAAGGGTCAGGGTTGGGATAAAAGTGCAGGAAGATGAGCTAGAGAGCTGTTGTATCAAACCAGGAGAGGTTTGATGAGGGGCCAAGTCAGCTTATTTAAAAATATATACATGCATACTTTTTAATTTAAAAGTAATAATACTCAGTTAAAAAAACCGACCTATGCAAAAGTATATAAAAGCAAAGTGAAGGTGTTTTCCCCCTCCACTCTTCTTCCCTCTCCTGCTGCCTTTCCAGATTTCAGGAAGCCACATCTCAGTGTTCATCTCTGGGGAGCCCAAGCCTGTCCCAGACAGTGCCCTGCTGCATCTGCATCTGTGACTGCTGACACTCCCTCCATAGCATTAGGAGTATCTCCATCTGCTCCCATTTGACTTTTTCCCTTCTCTTCCCTGGACAGAAGGGAACTGTTTAACAGCAACAGTGGAGCCCGGGAGAATGCCCTTAAGATCCTAGTTGTCATCACAGATGGAGAAAAGTACGGTGATCCCTTGCAGTACAAGGATGTCATCCCTGAGGCAGACAGAGAGGGTGTCATTCGCTACGTCATTGGGGTAGGAAATGTGGCTTCCTGGCCTGATGTTTCTGTGGAGGGTTTCTGCTTAGATATATCCTCCCTTTGATTAGCAAATATCAATAAAATCATAGTGGGGTGACAGTCACTTCTAGTCCATTTGTGTGTGTATCAGCTAACTATTGTCACAATGATGTGGTGTACCAAACTAACCCAAAATTCAGTGGTTTAAAACAATAAGTTTCTGTAGGTCAGCTGGGTAATTTTTCTGGTCTCAGCTGGGTTCACTTATGCATCTGCATCTGCAACCAGTGGCAGGTTATTTGGCAGCCCTGCTGATCCTGATCGGGCTCTCTCCAATTCTGAGGGTTGCCAGCTCTGTCTGTTGGACAGAAATACGGGGAGCAGCAGGGTTAAGTAACTTTGCTCTTCTGCTCTGCGCCTTCACCATGAGGACATGCCCAGTGGGCTAGCCTGGGCATGTCCTCATGGTGAAGGCAGAGGAATAAACAAGCAAGTGGAAGTGTTGCAAGCACTTTTTCAAGCCTCTGTTTGTATCACATTTAATAACATGAGGAACATGTGGCTGAACCCAGAGACAATGAATGGGGTAGGTTACTCTGCCAAGAATAGGAAGGCACAGAAAAGTTTTGGGGAAATGGCTTGGATACAAGAATGGGTAAAGGGTTGGAATCAGCAATGTAATCAAACTACCACAGTACCTTGTGTGACACAGAAAAAGGTTCATTACTTGGCAAGTAGTAAACCCCTTCATATAAAGCAAAAGGCTTCCTTTCCTCTAGAGAAAGGTCATCCTACACCAGGATACATGGCACAGCAAATGGACCAACTGCTGGATTTCATTCCCCATTTGCTCCACTGACAGAATTCCTTGCATAGCATACAACCTGCTCTACTATCATTGGCAGCCCTGTCCAAGGGGCCTTCTGGTATACTCCCTCTTATGGCAAATACTGTTTCAGATACTTTTCCTGAAGAATTTTCTTTGCTGGATAAGATTGCTACCTCCAGACAGTGTCTGATTCAGCCTATGTTCCTTGACAACAGGTGGGAGATGCCTTCAACAGTTTGAGATCCCGTGAAGAGCTTAATACCATTGCATCCAAGCCAGCTCGTGATCATGTGTTCCGGGTGAATAACTTTGAAGCTCTGAAGACCATTCAGAACCAGCTTCAGGAAAAGATCTTTGCAATTGAGGGTGAGTTAAGGTTCTGTACTTCTGGAACAGCCCCAGAGGCAGCCCCTCACCCCAAAACACAGTTTCCTCTCTAGAAACCAAAACCTCCTAATCCTTGGCATCCTGACTCTCAGCATCAGCTCTCTTGCTACTTCTGCCAGGTCCCAGCAACTCTGACTTCACTTGGGCTGTTCCTCGAAATAGAAGGATTTAGGCTTTTATCTCTAATTGTGCAACTCTTGGCCACAGGTTGAAAAATTGGAGGGTAGGGAAGCCAAATCCCATGCAGTATTTTTCTAAAAATTTGGATATATTGCCAGAATTCTTTGGTTTACTGCTGTTTTTCCAGTGCCTAGAATAGTACCTGGTACATAGAGTATCCTTGATAAAATTTTGTTGAATAAAATAATTTAAAAATTGGGGAAAGTTTCATATACAAACTGGATTTATGGCTTCTCTTGAAAAGTTGGAAGATTATACACCTAGAGGACTACATTCCTACTGGCAAAAAGTGGCTGGAGCCAAAGCCACTATCCCTTTAAAAGTGGCATATGCTTTCTAGTTCAGCATAGCTCTCACCTGAGCCTTCTTTTGTCTGTCCACCATAACATGTGTGTGTGGTTTTTTAAAAGGAATATAAAACTGTTTATTGACCACTGTTTGCCAATATTTACAATAAAGTAAACAATATACAGTTGGGTAACATTTTGTTTACTACCAAGTTATTATTTTTCCTGGCTTCTGCTAAACCAGCACCTTAAATGCTGAGATTGAGCTGACAGGTAAAGAATGAGTTGGGGTAAAGAGAAAACATGCAGGTCAAGAGTTTAGATTACAAAAGTTTGTTCATCCATTTATTCCAGCAGGACTTAAATTGCCAATGTCTCTAACCATTTGATTAGGTTTTCATGAACAAATTCTTACACACTCCATGAATCATGACTTTTTAGTCAATATAGCACAGGGATTTCAAATTCAGGTTCAAAGCCTCTTAGTTTATCAGCAGCATGTCTTTTCTTCTTTGATATGCTGTCATCAGATTCACTGTGGATAAAGATTTTCTTTTTGTACCATCTTTTTCTTTACCAGCTTTTTGAGAATTAAGAAATGCTTCAGTTAACTCTGGACAATCTAAATTTTCTTCAGCTTCCCAAGTATTGTCAGCATCTGTGAATCCCTTCCATTACAGGCAATGTTCCATTCACTAAAGTGTCAGTTCAATACTTTTTCCACTACTAATTCTTTAGGGTCTGCCTCTTCAACTTTTTAAACTTTTTCCATTTTGTTTCTTTCTCATTTTTTGCAATGTAGTTTTATTGGAGGCCATTTTTGAAAAATCCTTACCCAAAGACAAGCTTATTGATTTTAGAGAAAAAGAGAGACAGGGAGAGAGAGAGAGAAACATCATGTGAGAGAGAAATGTGGATCTATTGCCTCCCATAAATGCCACAACTAGGATCAAACAACCTAGGCATGCACCATGACCAGTGAACCAACAGCACAACCTTTCCATGTACCAGAGATTGAGCCACACTGGCCAGTATATATGTACCAATATATTCACACAATGTAGTTTTATTGGAGACCATATTTTTTTTTCTTTTTTTGATTCTAGAGAGAGGGGAAGGGAGAGAGAAAGAGAGGAAGAGAAACATGATTGGTTGCTTCTTGCAACCACCCGACCAGGGACTAACCGCACCCATGCATGTGTCATGACTAGAATTGAACTGGATACCTTTTGGTTTGCTGGATGTTGCCCCACCAACTGATCTACACCTGTCAGAGCTGGAGGCCATTTATTATTGCACACTTGAAGAGCTACTATTCACCACCTCTGGGTGAGGTCTGCACGCCTTCAGCTCCAGCCATGTCTGAGGGAGAGGGGGCTGGGGGGCTGGCCATGATAGCATTTGAATTTCCAGTGCCTGTTCTAGGCTCTTCTGCCTTCTTTAATGTAGAATGTTCTCCTCCTCACAGGTACTCAAACAGGAAGTACCAGCTCCTTTGAGTATGAGATGTCTCAGGAAGGCTTCAGTGCTTCCATAACTTCTGTAAGTGGTCCTTGTTAAATTGTGGGGGTGGTAAGAAGAAAGGGGAGAAGAGCCACAGGGTTGGAGGTTCTTCTTTGTGATGGGTATTTTTGGGAGGTACCTTTTTGGTGGGCATCAGTGGTCCTTTCTTGCTTCTTTGTCATTCCTGTCTTTTTTTAAAGCTGAGATATAATGGATGTATGACATGATATGATATTAACTTCAAGTGTCCAACATAATGATTGAATATATCACCACAGTAAGTCTAGTTAACATCTGTTACCACACATAGTTACAATTTTTTTCTTGGGAGAAGAACTTTTAAGATTTATTCTCTTAGCAACTTTTAAGTATACAACTATATTTACCATGCTGTACATTACATTCCCAAGATTTATTTATTTATAACTGGAAATTTGTACTTTTTGGCTACCTTTACCCATTTGGTCCACTTCCCATCCCTTGCCTTTGGCAACCATCAATTTGCTCTCTGTATCTATGAGTTTTGGTTTTTGTTTTTAATTTTCTGTATAAGTGGGATCATACAGTATTTGTTTTTCTCTGTCTGATTTATTTCACAAAGAACAATGCCCTCCAAGTTCATCCATGTTTTTGCAAATGATAGGATTTCCTTCTTTTTTTATGGCTGAATAATATTCCATCATGTATACCACATTTTCTTTATCCATTCATCCACTGATGGATACTTAGGTTGCTTCTGCATCTTGGCTATTGTAAATAGTGTTGCAGTAAACATGGGGTACAGATATCTTTTTTGAGTTAGTGTTTTCATTTCCTTCAGATAAATACCCAGAAGTGAAATTGCTGGATCATATGGTAATTCTTTTTAAAAATTTTTGAGAAAGCTTGATATGGTTTTTTATAATGGTTGCACCAATATATTCACACAACACTGCACAAGGGTTTTATTTTCTCCACATCCTTGCCAACACTTGTTTTTTTTTTAAAGATTTTATTTATTTGGTTTTAGACAGGGGAAAGGAGGGAGAAAGAGAGGGAGAGAAACATCAATATGTAGTTGCCTATTGTGCACCCCACTTTTGGGGACCTGGCCTGCAACCCAGGCATGTGCCCTGACTGGGAATTGAACTAGTGATTCTTTGGTTCACAGGCTGGTGCTCAGTCCACTGAACCACACCAGCCAGGGCTTTTTCTTGGTCTTTTTGATGATAGCTATTCTAACAGGTATGAAGTGACAGCTCATTGTGGTTTTGATTTTGTTAAGTGATGTTGAGTACTTTTTTCAAGTACCTCTTGGCCGTCTGTATGTTTTTCTTTGGAAAAATGTCTATTCAGATCCTCTGCCTGATTCTTAATCAGGTTGTTTGTTCTCTTGCTATTGAGTTGTATGAGTTCTTTATGTACTTTGAATATTAACCTGTTGTCAGACCTATGATTGAAATATATTCTCCTATTCCATTGGTTGCCTTTTCATTTTGTTGGTTGTTTCCTTTGTTGTGCACAAGCTTTTTAGTTTGATGTGTTTCTAGTTGCTTAGTTTTGCTGTTGTTGCCTTTGCTTTTAGTGTCAAATAAAAAAAAAATCATTGCCAAGATTGATGTCAAGCTTACTGCTTGTATTTTCTTCTCGGAGTTTTATGATTTCAGGTCTTATGTTCAAATATTTAATCCAATTTAAATTGATTTTTGTGTATGGTGTAACACAGTGTTCCAGTTTCTTTCTTTCTTTCTCTCTCCCTCTCTTTCTTTTTTGCATGTGGCTATCCAGTTTTCCCAACACCATTTATTGAAGAGAGAGGCTGTCTTTTTTTCATTGAATATTCTTGGTGTCTTTGTTGCAAAATAGTTGATCCACCTATGCATGGGTTTATTTCTGGTTTCTCTATTCTGTTCTATTTGTCTATGTGTCTGTTTTTATGTCAATACCGTAGTATTTTGATTACTATAACTTTGCAATATAGTTTGAAATCAGGAAGTGCAATGCCTCTAGCTTTGTTCTTCTTTCTCAGAATTATTTTTAGTTATTTGAGTTTTTCTGTGGCTCCATACAAATTTTAGGACTCTTTGTTCTTTTTCTGTGAAAAGTGCCATTGCACTTTTGATAGGGATTACATTGAAACTGCAGATTGCTCAATCCTGTTCTATTCTGTTTCCAAGAATGGTCCTTTGCTGGGTGCTGTGGGGAGCTTTGACTGGGCTGGTGGAGCTTTTCTACAAATGTCAGAAGATAAAATCACCTTTATCAACACAACCAGGGTAGATTCAGACATGAACGATGCTTACTTGGGTAAGTAGTGAGGACAGGGTTACTCTAACAAAGGGTCAGGAAGTGGTATAACTCAACCAGCAAAGATGTCATTGTATCTTTCATTGGCCCTTGGGATAGCTTTAAAAACAGAAATTTCAAAGCTCCATTTTAATTATGTTAACAAAGAGGAATATAGTACGAGGTCAAGTTAATCCAACCTACCAACATGGGGCTGCCCCTGCTCAAGGGACAGGTCTGCTAGAGGGGTCAGGATCTGCAGGAAAAAAAACACTTCTCTTGGATCACCACTTTTAGGTTATGCTGCTGAAGTCATCTTGCGGAAACAGGTCCAAACCCTGGTTCTGGGAGCACCTCGATATCAGCACACTGGCCTGGTCGTAATGTTCAGACAAAAGGCTGGCACCTGGGAGACCAACGCTGTTATCAAGGGCAGCCAGGTGAGTGTAGAGCATGTGGATTATAAATATGCAAATAGAGACAACCTGGGGACTGAGAGACTCCAGGATGGGAATTGTCAGGTTTCACGAGTGGCAAAACTTTATAAAGGAGGCTTCAGAGGGCTTTAAGCTGGAGACTCACAGGCTCAACTTTGCATTTGAGAATATTCTAACAGTAAATAATAACACTTTGTCTGTACAAAGCTCTCTATGAATCTACCTGTATATATAGTTGGTATTTGACAGTACATAACCAATATGGACATGTTAGTTATTCAAATGCTGAAATAATTCCATATCTGTCAGTAAATAGCTATTTCCATGAGTTGGCCCCCCGCACCTTGCACACTTGCCTCTTCTCCAGTACTCTGGACTTCCCTAGCAACTATGAAGTCAGGCAGGTCACCCAAGGGGACCTGTAGGATCTATTCCAGCTAAGTCCCTGGTCAGTGCCCAAGCAATCTTAACAGTTCAATGTTTTAAATATCACTCCTGCAGAAAGCAGTGTTGTTGCATCTTATGTGGGGCATCTTATGTGGTGAGTGAGGCAAAAATATTTGGTCAAAATCATCCTTGTAAATTCCTGAAATAGGACTGTTCCCATGATGTTGTGCCTGCAGTTCTCCGTGTGTTCATTTAATTTTCATCTGTGGTTCTCTTTGGTCTGCAATTAATGAAATGCATCATATGTGGATGAGACCAATTTGCTCTGATACCTGAACAGTCTTGTCATAATTCTTTGTCAATAGTCAAATGCTTCATATGCTCTTTAAAGGTTTTGCCAAGGCATATTGACAATTGATGGTGTCAGTGCCTGACACATATAAGGGGTGGGATGGGGAAGAATGTGTAGGGGAATTCCAGAAAGTTAAGTGTAGATGTGTTGCTACTTCTTTGTTTTGTGTGTGACCCAGAATCACATGGGGAAGGCTGGCTGGTAAACTTCTCTATCACATACAAGTATTAAACATGTAAATTATAGTCAAAGATGATAAATACTTAAATTGGAACAGTGTTGAGTGTAATGAGAGCAAATGGGAGGGGCACCTACATAAGATCATTAGAGAAGGACTCCTGAAGGAAGTGATAGTTAAGGTGTCAGGACTAGAGAAATAGTGAGGAAAGAAAATGGTCAGAAGAATGGCAAAATGTGGATTCAGGGTATTTGTGTATGGGAGTAGGGGAGGGTGTGGGAGAAAACACTGGGAAGGTGGACAGGAAACAGATTCTTCTCAAATTTATCCACTCCCTCCATTTCTATTGCCATTAACCTGGTCCAGAGCATCATCATCATCTTTTCTGTGGATCTAGCTGTAGCCTTCTTACAGATCTCCCAAAGTCCCAGGTTGCCTGCCTATAACCCATAGAGGGAGGGTATACATTCTAAATGACAGTTTAAGGCCCTTTGTTGACTACCTATCAATATCCAACTAAGATTTTAAAAATCTCAACAAAATACGGTTGATTCTTCAATAATATCAGTTTGAACTGCAAAGGTCCACTTTTTTTCCTTCAATAAATATAGGGGTGGGCAAAAGTAGATTTACAGTTGTGAGTACCTGAAACAACACTTTGTTCTTGTATCATTATTTATTAATTATTGTATTATTTTCCATATGAGAAACTGTAAATACTTTTGTACCATCCCATATTCTGGAAAATTTTTTGGAGATCTGCAACAATTTGAAAATATTCACAGATAAACTGCACAGCCTAGAAATATTGAAAAAATTAAGAAAAAGATGTCATAAATACATATAATATAAAACATATAATGCATGAAATATGTATTAAACAACTGTTTATGTTATTGGTAAGGCTCTGGTCATCAGTAGACTATTAGTAGTTAAGTTTTGGGTGAGTCAAAAGTTATATGGGGATTTCATTTACATGGGGTAGGGGGTAGTTTGAAATCCCTGACTTATTCAAGAGTCAACTGTGACTCTAAAGTTCAAATGGAAATGCAAGGGATCCAGAATAGTCAAAATAATCTTTAAAGAGAGAATGAAATTGGAGGACTTGCAATTCCCAGTTTCAAAACGTAACTACTGTTGACTTAAAAGTAATGTCAGCTAGGTGTTTTGTCACCAAAAAGGACTTAATTTGGGAAAAAGAAAGGGTTGCAACCCAGCACAGACATGGCAAGTCACATGCTCACTCTGGCCTGCCTGACAAGACAGAGGGGTATTTATAGAAGGGAAAAGAAATTAAGGGAAAGAGAAATCAAAACCTTTGATCTTTATTATAACCAGAGTTGTTCTAGTCAAGTTCTCATGATTACATAGAGTGTGAGAACTTTCACAAGCCTTACCTCCTCCCATAGATCCTCCCAACTGATTATGTTCGCTTAAAGTTTCAATTAGTCTTAATCACTACAAAGTTACAATAATCAAGACCTATGGTACTGGCATGAGGATAGACCTATAGATCAATGGAATGAACTGAGAGTACAGAAATAAATGCATGTTTCTGACAAAGATACCAAGTTAATTCAGTGGGGAGTATAATTTTTTCAACACATGATGCTGGGATAACTGGATATCTCATGAAAAAGAATAAATATAGACCCCTACTTCACAATATACAAAAATTAACTCAAAATAGATAAGAGACCTAAATGTAAGAACTAAACTATAAACCCCTTACAAGGAGTCATAGATTTACCATATGATAGATAGTCCACTCCTAGGTATATCATTCCCCCATAATGAAAATACATGTTCAAAGAAAAAGTTATACATGAATTTTTATAGCAGTATTATTCATAGTAATCAAAAGGTAGAAAGATCTCTGGCTGCTGTGGCCCAGTGTATTGAATGCCGGACTGCAAACCAAAGGGTCACCAGCTCAATTCCCAGTCAGGGCATATGCCTGGGTTGTGGGCCAGGTCCACAGTAGAGGGCATGTGAGAGGCAACCACACATTGATGTTTCTCTCCTTCTCTTTCTCCCTCCCTTCCCTTCTCTAAAAATGAATAAATAAATAAATAAATAAAATCTTTTTAAAAGTAGAATCTAAGCGTAAATCAACTCATGAATAAACAAAATGTGGCATACTATATACAATGGAATACTATTTTTAAGTATATTTTATTGGTTATACTATCACAGTTGTCCCATTTTTTCCCCTTTATCTCCCTTTATCCTGTGCCCTCCTTCTTTCCAGCATTCCCAGCCCTGCCACTTAGTTCATGTCCATGGGTCATACATATAAGTTCTTTGGCTTCTCCTTTTCCTATACTATTCCTAACCTCATCTATTTTGTATCTAACAATTATGCTTCTTATTCCTTGTACCTTTTCCCCCATTCTCCTCTCCCCCTCTTCTCTGATAACTCTTCATGTAATCTCCATTTCCATGATTCTGTGATCATGTTCTAGTTGTTTGCTTAGTTTGTTTTTTTAGGATCAATTGTTGATAGTTATGAGTTTGTTGTCATTTCATGGTTCATAGTTTTGATCTTATTCTTTTTCTTAGATAAGTCCTATAACATTTCATATAATAATGGCTTGGTAATGATGAACTCCTTTAACTTGACCTTATCTGGAAAGCACTTTATCTGTACTCCCATTCTAAATGGATAGCTTTGCTGGATAGAGTAATCTTGGATGTAGGTCCTTGCCTTTCATGACTAAATACTTCTTTCCAGCCCCTTCTTGCCTGCAAAGTTTCCTTTGAGAAATCAGCTGATAGTCTTATGGGCACTCCTTTGTAGGTAACTCTCTCCTTTTCTCTTACTGCTTTTAATATTCTCTCCTTATCTTTAATATTGAGTAATTTAATTATGATGTGTCTTGGTGTGTTCCTCCTTGGGTCCAATTTCTTTGGGACTTTTTGAGTTTCCTTGACTTCCTGAAAGTCTATTTCCTTTGCCATATTGGGGAAGTTTTCTTTCATTATTTGTTCAAATAAGTTTTCAATATCTTGCTCTTCTTCTTCTCCTTCTGGTACCCCTATGATTCAGGTGTTGGAACATTTACAGTTGTCCCAGAAGTTCCTAAGTCTCTCCTCATTTTTTTGAATTCTTGTTTCTTCATTCTGTTCTGGTTGAATGTTTATTTCTCCCTATTGTTCCAAATCATTGATTTGAGTACCGGTTTCCTTCCCTTCACTGTTGGTTCTTTGTATATTTTTCTTTTTTCTTTTTAATTATATTTTATTGATTATGCTATTACAGTTGTCCCATTTTCCCCCCTTCATTACCCTCCACCCTGCACACCCCTCCCACCCACATTCCCCCCTTTAGTTCATGCCCATGTGTCATAAGTTCTTTAGCTTCTACATTTCCCACACTACTCTTGCCCTCCCCCTGTCTATTTTCTACCTACCATCTATGCTACT